>OU015493.1:26177948-26385448 GCA_907164885.2 Dolomedes plantarius | reverse complement strand
TATATACATATATATATATAAATATATATATACATACATACATATTTATATATATATATATACATACATATACATATATATACATACATATATACATACATATATATATATATATTTATACATATGTAAAATCAATGCCTAGGAGCTGAAAATTTCCCTAATTAGCAGCAGATATTTCCTTTTCCTTCTTAAATTTCCTTTTGAAAATTTTTCAACTCTCCACCAAATTAGACTCCCGCTGATCCAATTTCCTGCATCCGCTGCGGTCTTTAAGTAAACAGGGGGAAAAAAACTTTGGGACGACAGCTATCCCAAACCCGTCTTTTTGGAGAGTAGGGTCTTGGGATACATGCTATCCCAGCCCGTAAGGAAAAGGTTAAAAATGACAGATAAAGAGATTGTTACTTAATCACTTCCTTCAGTTAACATCTGAATTAGAGTTACTTAGGTTAAAAAGAGGTAATTTAAAAACTGCTTAACAGTTATCACTGTTAGAAAATTTTTAATTATTATTAAACAGTTGTATTATTATTAAATAATTATAATAAGCAAATTATTAAAATAACAAACTTTTTAGTCTTGGAAATGGACTTTCTCACACATCGTGCATTTTAACTTTATTTATTACGAATATTCCACTCACAATATTAGAAAATTTTAACAGCAAAGATAATGGAATGGTTTAAAGAGGGTTCCAAGGAAAGAGAAATTGCAAAAGGAGGAAGAGAAAATCAAGTTGCTAACTTTGAACAAGATTGTGATCTATTTGTTCATGCAATTTTAATGAAATGTCTTTCATATCAGGCTCTTCATGTTCTATGAAGATTTACATAACTTGTTGCCAAAGTATTGCCTCAACCTCTGAGGAGAATAATTTCGTTTAACACTGTGCCATTTGCAACAGAAAATAAAAAAATTTTAATGGAGCCTCAAAAAGTTCACGAAGGCCAGAAAAGATGAGTGGAAAAATAATGACTGACACTCGTGGAAAGAAACTGAAATCGGTTATAGTTACAGACTTTATTCTGTTAAATGTCCCAAAAATAGACTGTGGCCCTATAGATTAGCCAAATTTAATTTGGAAAATTCTTAAGGGAGGAAAATGTTAACTAGATAGGAACAAAAAAGTGGATTATTAAAACTTGGTTTTCTAGATGTGACTTCCTGATTGCTGATGCTCAAATCCTTGAAGATGTCCCAGAAAAATATATATCTGTTTGTGAAACTCTAGCAAATGAATTGAAATTCGGAGGCCAGGGATATAGCAATTACAAATGCTCAATGTCAAATAAAAAGTGCATGTGTAAGAAAACAAATGAACTGTGTTCATCAAAGTGTCATAAAAGTTCATGTAGAAATAAAGTTAAAATATATGATGCAGAAGAAAGTGTGATTCAAAGACTAAAAGTTTGTCATCTTAATAATTTGTTTATTATAATTATTTAATAATATTACAATTGTTTAATAATAATTAAAATTTTTCAAACAGTGATGATTGTTGCATAATTTTTAAGTTACCTTATTTTAACCTACGTAACTCTTAACTAATTCATATGTTCACTAAAGGAAGTACTTAAATAACAACCTCTTTATCTGTCATTTTTAATAAGCCTTAACTACTTTGGGCTTATTGCAATAAGCCTGCATGAAACCAGGCTGTTTGAGCAAATTATTGCAAATTTTCTAACTAGCCTAAAGGAGTATGGGCTGGTTGCAATAAATTAAAAAATATATCAGGATAATTAGAAAGTTGTCGATACTTTTTCAATTAACCTATGACATATACATACACACATACACATACTAGCTTACATAACGCAAATATATATATATATATATATATATATATATATATACACACACACACACACACACACACACAAGCATATATATCTCCCTCCCCCCCTTTATTTTATATCGGAAAAAGATTAATGTGTGTCATTTCACAGGAGATGGCTAGTGAGGAAATGAAAACTTTAAGACAGAAATTCACTAAAGAAGCTATAAATGATCATCAAATGGCTGTGACAGGTGGAACTAAAACAGAGTTACTAAAATGTGGGAAATGCAAGAAGAGTAACTGTACATATAACCAGGTAAATAAACTTATTTTATTACGTTCCTTCTCCTAAATGAGCTCTTAAGAACTTACATTGGCTTGCACCTACACTGGTTGCAAATGAAGGAAAATCTGATTTTAGATGCATTTTTTAAAATTTTTTAAAAATAAAATACTTGTAATATATTAAAGTTACATGTATGTTCTTGCTAATATTTAAAAAAGTGTATACTACTTGTAACCCTTAGTATCATTGAAATTGCTTAAGAGAGAAAGAAAATTTTATATATCTTTTCTAACTAAATTTTTAAAAATGCTTTAATGTTTTTTTTTTCTCTTTAAGTTTTATTATCGGAAATGGCAGGTTTTCATTTCTTGTTTTCTATAGGAAAGTAAAGCTCTTCAACTCAGCAATTTCCAATAGAATTTGTTGGATTTTGATGTTTGGCATGTCTGCCTTAATTTTTTTATGCATTTTCAATTTTTTTCATTTTTTACTATCTTCATTTAAATAAAAAGAAGTCATGTGTGTTTTTTAAAGGACTTAATTTTTAAAAAAATTTGAAGGTTTTCTGGGAAAACAGAAAATCAAAATTGACAGCGAATCAATTAATTAAAGTTAAGACTAAAGAAACTGATTATATATTGTCAAACTTAGTAATTTTATATGGTGCTAAAGAAAAGCATGCCAAACTTCATTTCTTGCACCTTTATAATTTCTGTGCTCAAAGATGTCAACTAAGTCAAAAAATTTGTTTTGAGAACTATGTTGATAAGTTTTTGGCATTTTACACAATGAATGATGATATAACACTACAAAGCTTTGAAACATGTAGACGGTTTAAATTTAATGAAAAAATGGAAACATCTTTTTCACTTCCGCTTTAGAATTGACCCCGAGTAAGATGCTATTTGAGATAGTATCTTTCATTTCATGTTAGAGAAAATTTCAAATTTAAAACTTTTGAACCTTATCAAGAAAATTCCAGCTTAAGTTTTATTTAATGACCTTCTGTTTTTTGTCTGTTAACTGCATAACATTAAAACCATGATGTCAATGATTCTGTGAATAAAATTATTTATGCCTCAAAGAATTCTTTACTGAATATCAAAACTTAAATTTTTTTTCCACAGTTTTTGACAAAAAATGTGATGTAGTCATGTTTATCAACCTGATTGTCAAAATGTCTTTTTTGAATTCTTACATTCTTATTTTTCCTTTTTAACATATCTCATATTAAAGTGTCATCACTCAAAAGAAAAAAAAGAACAGTTGTTAGTATCTGTGCAATGGGGAAAAAATTTGCAGTATTCCTCCTATGTTGAAAGTCAAGGCAATCTCATATTCTTGGATAGTTATTTTTTCAACTGTTTGAATATGAGAGATACGACAAATATTATATTCTTATTTAGCACTAAAGGGCTGTTGTTATCTACTTTGACATACTTGTGTTTCTGATTTTGTCCAAGTTTGCCAGAATTTTTAATAACACAGGTAATATAGCAATGTGTTGGCTTCATTACTCAAAGGAAGAAAAAATAATGAATTTAATCTTTAACACCTTGGGTGAGTGTTTAAAATCTCAAACCCATTATTTTCTTTTTTTTTTTTAAATTTAATTTAAGAATGTTCGTTTTTAATGTTAATATAAAACAATGGTGTAAAACTGAGCTAGTTTGATTGCATTGTAAGTCATAAAGCATTGTATATTGAATAGGTCCAAACCAGAAGTGCTGATGAACCTATGACAACGTTTGTATTTTGTAATGAATGTGGACACAGATGGAAAGTAAGTACTACTTTATTTTTCGTGCTTTTTAATTTTTTTTCTTGGTTTGTCGCAGTATGGTTCATACCCAGCCACTGGGGTCATATAAGAGTAGAAAGATTTGTCATTTTCTCAGTAATATGTGTGGTGTAGTTAAAACACATTTAATAATTAATATTATTGGATATAATTAATAAATAACGCGCATTGTAATCTCTGTCTTTAAAAATTGGATCACCGCTAGTTGAAATAAGTTAAGTAGAGGCTTACAGGGTTTTAACAATGCTAATATATTTAAAGACAAAGATTACAATGTGCATTATTTATTAATTATATCCAATAATATTAATTATTAAATGTGTTTTCCCTACACCATAATATGTATATTTCGTTTTTTTTTTTTTTATAATTTTTAGAAAATATTTCTTTTTCATTTTAGTAGGTTAGATCGCTAATATTTAATTAAAATATTGGAAAATTAAATTCCATTTATTTTCGTATCACATTAAACTCAAATTCAATTATTCATTTCTCCTCGGATAAAATTTAACAGTGACACAAATTTAGAAAGTTTTGTTGTCACTTTTCTTAAATTTCTTTTAACATCCTTTAAATTTATTGTTTAAATTTACTGTGTCATAAAGCTAAAATAGAGTCCTTAAAGCAAAGTACACAAAATAATATTTTCGCAGGCATTCAAATTTATTAAAAGCTCCTGAAAGAACCTAATTGTATGTGTTTTTAATCCTAAATATTGTCACAATTAATCTTTATGCACACATATTATTCTCTCCAATTCATATTTCAATTTTAGGGAAATTTAGAATTTTCTTTTAACTTTTTCTTTTTAACTTGAATCACTTGATTTTTTTAAATTTATTCTTAGCTGTTTGTATTTAAGACCATATAGTAACTGAAAATTCTAAAGAATAATAGTAACTAAGTAGTTACATTAATCAGTTTCCAAGAACATGTGTTATAAGAAACTTTCTTTCTTTTAACTAAGAACTCCCACTAAAAACATACATTTAGTATAGGAAAATTTACAGCTACTCTGACGATAGGATATGCATAATTAACAAAAAACTGAAATCTTGTGAGAAATTTCAGAGATGTACAAGAGTTGTTATCACCTTAAGAGGACACTGCAATTTATTTTAACATTGTACATGTGTACAAGTATTGGGTTATGTTCAGTGTTGATACATAAAGCATTGACCATGAAACGACCTGTTATCCAATGTATGTGTGCAGTCTTATGGTTTATATAAGATACTAGAATATTGTGGAAGTTTTGTGGAAATATGCAAGAACAGTATATTGTTAGGCTATGAAAATATCGAAGATGATTATGTTATCTCAGTAACATACATGTAAACGATTGGGTACTGTGCTAAGATCTGTTTAATTGTAATGAAAAAGGCTTATAATCTAACTTTCATATGAAACTTAACTACTGAGTAATGGTTGAATACATGTGCACTGTTAAGTTAAATGCTGTAAATTAGCTTGTAAGAATTATTCGGTCTGTACAATATTTAATGCATGATTTTGTAAATTACAAATTATTTTTTTGATTTTGAAATTTTACTCCTCATCTTTTTCAGTTCTGTTGAGAGGTTTCGAACATCATTCATTTCATTTAAAGCACTGGCAAGTAGGACATCAAATTTATATTTCGTCTAGTGTACATAAGCTTATTGATGTCAACATCTTGCTAGAGTTACACATTGTTAAAAACTGCATTGTCATCATCATTTTAATAACTTGAATGTTTGTACGAACTTTTTGCAATTTTTTTTAAACTATGTATGTTACATAGTGATTGTTGATAATCTTTGTCTAAGATTATAGAATTTATGAAAACTTATTTAACCTGCGACTTGGTTATTAACGAATTCAAAATGTTTTGGAATGGAGGAAAGATGTTACATTGGATTTATGTACCAGAAATATTTTTTAATCATGTGTTCAGATTAGCATATTCAGGTTTTAATTTAAAAAATGATTATTTAAATTTTACATGTAATTGTTTTGTAGCACACACTCTTAATTTTTATGGGAATTCATCTCTGATTAATGAGAAATTTTTTTACACAATATCTTTATTTTGATTTAATTTTTTTTTTTTTTTTTTTTTTTGTGATACAGATAAATTATAAATAAATGATTAAAATATAAAATCAAAGCAAAGGTCTGGTCTATTGATGCAGTTGTATCATATTTTAAAGTATTTCTGTAGTATCATAACATCTTTTTGTAACTATAGCTTAAGTGTTAAGTTAAACTGTATGTAATTGTATTATTTAATATTTTTAATTAAAGTTTTCTTGCCTCCTTTTTTGAAAAAGAATACTTGTATAGTTTCTGGAAATATTTTAATCAGTTTTTATCATTTATTTTCGTGTAATTATAAATAGTAAATATTGTATCTTGATACATGACTGTAATATGATAAAATATTAATAATAATTTATCATTTAACTGTATTTAAATGCTGTTATTTTGTTGAAAATATTTACTGGGCTCTGCAAAGGTTCTTAATTTTTTAACTGATAATTTAAACGCACATAATATTTGTTTATACTCTCATTATCTCATGGCATATTACTCACTTTCAAAATAATGTATATTAATTGAATTATATATTTTTAAGCCCGTTAAACCCTTAATTTTTTTAATGAATATTCATATTTATGTTAAAAATGTCTTGTTATCTGTTGTAAATTATTAAACCTTTCCCACCATACCAAAGTGTTTATTATTATAATTTGTGTTGTTTAAAAAATAAGCTGATTATCCATCATTCAGAGATTTTGATGATTTGTTCAGTTTGCTGGAGGTACTTTACTGCTGTCATTAATTATTTGTAATTTACAATATATATTATAGTGTATAATGTGTATTTTCTAAATTCCTTAACAAATATCGTTCAAAAAAATCTGTGTTTATTCAAGATGATTGACTATATACTCTGGTTTTAATTGATCGTTAACTTGTTATTTTTCTGGTGTCTGTTGGATTGGGTTTGGTTCAAATAAGTATTATAAGAGATGAAATAATGTTAGTATAATCAACCCTTTGAGGAATGCAAATCACTGGAGGAATACCCCTTGATGGACCAAGTCATGTTATGTACATGTAATTCTGAATTTCTAGGTAAAATAAAACTTTCTTCTTACAAATAATGTTTGTTGCTGATTTTATAATTTTATTTTTGATATTTCTTTCAGTAATATAACTCTTAGAACCTTAAAAAAAATAAATAAATAAATAAAACAGTTAAGGATAAATATTTAATTTTCATTTTGTTAATTTAAACCCTAAGATGTTTTAGGAACAAGAACATTCAAGCTGTCCTGTTTGTAAGCTTTTGAAAACAAACAGATAAATGAATTAAGTATTTAATGGAGGGAATAGAGTGATAATAAATGAATTTTTATGAAAGGGAGTAATATAAATTACTTTAAAGTTGAATAACAAATTACAATAAGAGCTGCATTATCTGAACTCCCAGTGTGCCTGAAACTTTAAAAGTCAGGTATGTTTGTATTTAGGAACTGCTTAATTCTTAATAACACCATTTAGACTATCTCTTGATAAGTTTGCCTTATTTTTTGTGGCTATCAAAGTAACAATATCACAAATTTATGTGCAAGGCATTGGGCTTAAGCACAACGGATTTAAGTCTTGCAGTTGGTAGAGGCATTTTGAGCCCTTCAAAATCAACTTTATGTCCTAGTCTGTTTAACCATTGTCTATCAAACAATGATTGTTGCACTTTAAGAATTTGACCACCAAACTTGCATGAAGTTTCCTGCTCACTTACAACCCATTTAAAAAATGCAGACAAATTCCTAATGGAAGAGCATATGTCTGACTCTTTAAATGTGCTCTTCAAAACTACGATTTATGAGTAATCAAATTTAAGTATTTTTCTACAAAGTACTTTTCATCACATGTTCTTAAAGGGTTAAAAAAGCAGATTTTTCTTTTTGTTCTGTACATGTATTGCATTAATTACTGTTTAATTGCTTTATTAAAAATTTGCTATACAGTTATTATTTGTACTCCAACATGATGAACACATGGTGGAGTATTTTATTTTTTTTTTTCCTTTTAAGAATTTCTTCTTTTTAAAGTTGAATTCCAAATGTCCAAGTTAGAATCTTTCATCACTGCTTCGTATACCTAATTAATGATTACTGGACAAAGAAATTGAGATTTCGTCTTCCTACGTGTAAATTGAATGTATGGATTATAGCTCATAAATGTTTTGTTTGTGCAGCCTAATAGCGTGATAAATGTAGATATGCTTCACATCATGTGTATGAAAGCTGAAAGTCCGACACCATTCATAATGATAACAAAACTATTGAGGCCTAAAAAGATATGGAGAATTTTGTTATTTGACCTTGCAGATTGATTTTTTTTTAAATAATTAACATATCTGTGTATTATATATAATACTTTACTCTTTCTGACCCCAAATACTCTTTCTCAGATATATTGTGAAATATAATGTATATTCCTGGGATTGCCAGAACTTTCAGTAGCTGCAAGAGAAAATATTTTGTTTAGCACTGATGTGTGCTTGTCTTAAAGCTGATTTTTCTTATTCCTAATCATAGATGTCAGAGAAATGGGCAAAAGGATGTTACAGATACTATCAGTACAACCCTTTTTCAATTTTGGTTTTTATATTAGTTACTAGGCTTCTGCATTGTTCATTTTAAATTTCTTGGACAAAAATTTAAGATTAACAAATCATCTTATAGCCATAAAGTTAAGTCGAACAGCTTTATACATGCACGTAATCAACACCTCTTTAATTCCATCAATGTACCATCCTTGATGTAAATAAATTTAAAAGGTTTCAAACTACTTAATAGTCTTCAAGTTTCAAACTACTTAATAGTTCATCATCAGGCCAAGAAGTAGTGGGTGTGATTGTCCCTATGAACAGTTCACAAATACACTAAATTAAAAAGGATGGCTACATTAAATTTTGTTTAATTTGTTGTGGAATTAAAGGAGTATTAATTACAGGGAGTTTTCCTCAAGTTTCATATAAGTCAACTTTATATATGTATTCAAGATATTCTGTAGATACGTAAGATATGTAAACCTGCAAATGAAATACATTAGTCTTCATGTTTAGTGTAACATTTAATAACAAATAATATTTGTCTGCAAGCTTTTGATATCATCTGAAAAGGAACTCTTTTTCGTGTTACGGCAGTTTTAATAAAATTTTAAAAATTTCTCAAAGTTTTGCAGATTTTGGGGTCTAAAGCATAATAACTTTATCAAAATAGCTTTTCTTTTATTCAGTTTTTTAAATGTGTTTTATTGTTAAGAGAGTGAATTCTTTGACTTTTACTTTTCCTTTTCTTCATTAAATGAGTTGTATTTTTTTTAAAGATTTATTTATTTTTTAATGAGGATTAAATAATTATGTTTTTAAAATTGAAAGTGTTCTAGGATGGAATAATTTTTTTCAAGAAAACCTAAATTTATTTATTTATTTATTTTTTTAACATGACTTTTTTGCATGATCTGTTATTTTGTTTCCCCTGCCAAACTGTTTAGATCCTGCAATTGCCTGCATTTAAAAATCTGCTAGAACCTTTCAGAATTTTAAATTTCAATTGAAAGCAAAGCTCCACCCCTCACACACCAAATATGTCATCCATTAAAGTCACTTGTGGGATAGAGGAGCATTTAGCTAAATTCCTTGCTGCTTTAGAAAATAGTGATGGCAATCTCCAGTCCAATTAAAACAATTTTTTCATCTTGTGTGTTAATTTGAAGCAAGCATTTAATATTTTACAGGTACTAAATTTTGTTTTAGTTTCATGTCAACTTTCTGGTGGAACAGATTTATAAGGGTCTTTATCTGTTTTCTGTAATAACTTTTATCATGAATTTGTGATATAAAGTTCATTAAGAATACTTGCATGTAATGACTGTTATCATAAAATTAATGCATTCATTCTGTATTTGAAATCTCTAAATAATGCATGGAACATCTGCAGTTTTCAGTTAAATGTTTTGAACCAGTTTCCTTCACCATTTTCTACTGAAATCATCACAGGAAAATCAATTTCTATATCAGAATTTGAATTAAATGGATGTTTATAGAGTGTATTGCATTTATTATGTACACATACTAGACAACTTGTTGACTGGGCTTTATTTTCTATTCTAAAGCAGTTGAATGCTTGTGAAACTCATTGCATGAGGAAAACAAATTATTTTCTGAACATTATAATAAAACCCTCTTTATGTATGATACTGGTTTGTAGAAATTAGATGAGGAAAATAAAAGTTTTTCTTTGGTTCTGATACTTGTTTGCATAAGTTTTATTATGTGTCATACAGGTCAGAAACAATATTCTTTTGTCTTCGCACGAAAATGGATTTTACTGGGAACAAGAAAAAAGCCCTCCTTTTTAACCCCTCGGATGATTTAGCAGACTAAATCATCAGTAAGATGCGAATGAGGCCTTTGGAGGAGACTGCTAGACTAATGAAGTGGGGGATTCAAAATCGCTTGACTTTTCAAATTTCACAACAGAAACAAATAAACAAGAAGCAATGCCCTGTGTTTTATCTTTTTAATCTACAGTTGTAAAAGGTGACGCACTCCCATTAGGAAAATTAAGGCACAAACACAGATAAGTCTACATGGAATTTCAGTCAAATCGTTATCTGTGGTGCTGCAAATAGTGGGTGGAAGGGGAGCTGTTAACTTTAAGTCATTCACATACTGTTGCCAAAAGTAATCAGATGCATCGCTTGGAAGAGGGAAGTGTAGCTATTTTTTTAAAAGATAAGTCTATATTTTTTAATCTTAGGTTACAATGACGGCCTTGGCTCTTTGGGTCATGCTTTCGACCAGTTTCTCGTGTGTGTCTTCATGGATTTGTCTCCATTCCTCATTTAAGTCTGCTAGAGAGAGCTCTTACTACAGGGTGTTCTCAGTGGGAGACGAATTCGTATAAGTATTCAATAGGATTAAGATTGGGACTCTGAGCCATCCAATCTAATTTTTCTTTGCTTTGCTCTTCAAAAGCCTTGAAGTGTGGCCTGAAGCCAAGTCATGCTGAAAAACATAAATCTTCCGAAGTACTGTCATATTGTGAGAAGTGCTTAATCTAAAATATTTAAGTGCCTCTCAGAGTTCAGAGTGGAAGGTAAAACAGTCAAAGTACTGAGCCCTTCCCACCAGAAACCGTTCTGTCCCATAGCTGTGGATGGTCTATGACAGTGGTCCCCAACCCCCGGGCCGCGGACCGGTACCGGTCCGCCCAAGGAGCATTAACTTATTTCCATTTTATTTATTGGGGTGTATTTCTCTCGGGTTAGTGCGACTTTGTCGGGTTTGTGCTAATTTATACCTTTGTAACACAAGAAATCTTTTTAATTGTTTATTAAACATTTCAAGATTATGAATTAAAATTGCAGTCATAGCCCCCCCCCCCCCCCCCCCGGGCCGCGGTAAAATTATCAAACATTGACCGTTCCGCCGCGATTAAAAGGTTGGGGGTCTATGACATAGTTGGCGAGTGTACGGAGCGCAAAAGAATTTTGCTTGCACTCAGATTGCCGAGTTTTGATGAGTTAGTTTAGGTCAGAGGTGAGCAATTGTTTTGGCTCGGGGGTTGGACCTTCTAAAATTATTGCATTTATTAGTTAACTTTGCATTTTAGAAAAGGTATAAATTGTATCATAAAAAAATCAATAAATATAAATTAAATAAAATATTGGCAGTTTTCTTGGCTGTCTTGGAATTTTTGGCTATCTTTGCCAATTTTTCCGGCTGTCTTGGTGGGCCACGAAAAAATCTGTAGCGGGTCGCAATTTGCCCACCCCTGGTTTAGGAAGATCTTTAAATGCAATAAGTAGATTTTTCAATTCATTGCTATGTAGAAATTAAAGTTTATCGATTTAAAATATTTCCCAACGTGGGGGTTATCTAACATTAAATAGAAAAAAATCAAAATTTCAGAAATAAATAGACTGATGGTCCTAGTTCGGCAGTTGTTTTACTCGATGTGACTAATCTTAAACTCAGAATCCTCGCAAGATTTGCAACGCTTCCGGTAACAAGATGCGTTACTGAAAGGTCATTTTCTACCTTACGCATTTTAAAAATATATTTAAGGTATACCATGGCATAATCACGATTGAACGGCCTTGCTTTGCTGTATATACACAGAGATCAAAGTAACCACGACTGAAATCATTCAAGAGCTTTGTTAAAAGAAATAAAAGTTTGATTTTATTCTTTAAATAAATTTTTATAATCACCATGAATTTTATTGAATTTGCGTTAAAAATATTTTAATACGTCCAGATGTTTTTAAAGGTAAGTAATTTGAAAACGGCTGTTATAGGGGGGGGGGGGGAAACCTTCTAGCAGTATATAACAGGCACGTAGGCTGTAAGGGAGATTCTAATGTCCAAAGAACTGCTAATACGCATATTTTCTCGCAATGAATCATACACATTGAATCTCGATTCCCTGAAGTCGACTACTGGATTGAAAGCGCTGACTTTGAAACGCTGCTAAACATATAATTCGGTCTTTATTAGGGTTTTCAACTCGTGACTTGCGAGCCTTAGGTGCCTTACAGAGCATTCAGATCACCTGACTTTTTTTTTCTTTCTAAGGTAGTTAAAATTCCAAAAAATGTGAATGCGAACTGAAATCTTAAGAGACAAAGAAGATAGACGCAAGTCAGGCAACTTCATTGGGGAAGTGTAGAATGAACAATTTTCATTCAGTCGTTACTCCTGTGTTTTAGAAGTTCCTTGTGTCCGTCTCGTGTATTACGCAAACTATTATATTTATCTATACTGATGTATTAATTGCCCATTCAAAACTTTTCAAGTACTTTTAAACTGTGTAATAGAGTTTACTCCGAACGAACAAATTATACAGGGTGTTTAAAAAAGAATTGTCCGATTTAAAAAAATCATAACTATTCATCTTTTAATCCGTTTTGATCGAATAATGTATAGCAGGGGTCCCCAACCTTTTTGTACCTAAGAGCACATTCTAGAATACCGGTCGGACGGCGGGCACCATTTATTTTTTCAAGGGGAATTTATAGTTTGACATAGTTAATAATAAATATACATAATGTTAAAAAAAAACCATTTAATTCCAAAAATATAATTTAGCATAAAAATGTTGTTAATATTCTTGTGTAAAATAAATGATTGCTAAACAATACATACAGAATCTACAAAGTATAAAAATTCTTTATAAAAAAATATAAATTTCAAAGTCAATGTGATTTTTGGCATTGCATTTCATTGGCCATTGCTTTGTAATTAGGAGAGTATGATGATATTCCTGCTCTTAAGCAGTCGTCAAGGTGTTCCTCTGTGTAGAAAATTGTATCGAGAGGGCGCTGCGACGCCCGTAGAGAGGGAGAAGTTTTTCGCTTCTCAGTTCGCTCCTCGCCCTCGTAAAAAGGGGTCATGTAACCCCCCGTTGGAATCCCTATCTGGGGAAACATTTTTCTATTTATGTTTACAATTGTTTAACGTTACAAATAAACCAAAAAAGACAAATCTTCGTAGTTGTCAATTTGTAGTAGTTCGTCATAAATTCGATAATGGTGCGACGGTCGGGAGTTTTGTAGAGTGTCGTAATCGGATTTTTTTTGTGCTCATCGGTTCGTTTTCGAAGTGTGTTCAAGTCGTCGTTTTGGGTGAGAAATTTTTGTTGAATTTTTGTTGAAAGTTTTGTTGAATTGGTTTATTGTGACATTTGCTTTGATTGTTGTTAGTTATTTTGTTGACTTTGCCATTCTGTTTTCGTTAGTTTGGTTTCGTTTAATTGTTAGAAATTGTTGTAGTTGAGGTTGATTTTGTATTATTTGTTGTTTTGTGTTAGCGATTGTCAAAATGTCGAAATTGATAAAGCTCAAAACCAAACGGGATGTTCATAGAGAACAATTAACAAAGATAATTGACAAAATTGATAATTATTTGTTAGAACCGGATCTGAATCCTGATGTCTGTGAGTCTTTGTTTGAACAGTTAATTAGTAAAAGTGAAATTTTGAGTATGTTAAATGATGACATAGATAAACTAATTAATGATGAGGATGAAATAAGGGCTGAAGTTTTAACTGTAGATGAATATTGTGAAAAGGTAATTTCTGCAAAAATTAAATTGCAAAATAAAATTAAATCGTTAAACTTAAATTCTACCACTGAACATAGAACCACCGAAAATTCGTTACCATCGAAAACTCGTGTAGAAATTACTGCTAAACTTCCCAAATTGTCTATTGCAAAATTCTATGGAGAGCCGTCCGAATTTCTTGAATTCTGGAATCAATTTGAAAATTCAATCCACAATAACCCAAATTTAAATGAAGTTGATAAATTTTGCTATTTAAAGTCCATGTTAGGCGGGAAGGCTCTCTGCAGCATAAAGGGGTTTTCAATTAATAAAGAAAATTACGCGCAAGCAATCAAGTTGATTTCTGAAACTTTTGGCGAAAGGGATATTTTAATAAACTCGCACATCTCAAATTTGCTTAATATTAAACCAGTCAAAAATTCTTCTAACGTTCAGGCTTTGCGTAACTTGTATTTCGATTGTCAAACACACATTCGGTGTTTGCAAAGTCTGGGAATAGATTCCGAAACATACACTACTCTTTTGCCAAACATAATCTTGAAAAATCTCCCACATGATATAACGTTAGAATTTGCTAAAGTCAGTGATAAATGTCATGATATCCAAGAGTTAATGAGCTTCTTGTACAAAGTGGTGAGTGCGAGGGAGAAAGCTCAGCGAATCCAAGGTCACTCCACCCCTGAATTCTCCCCATTGCTACTCAGAGGGGGGTCCAACTCTCAGCCGAATCGCACAAATAAGTCAGCTTTGGAACTTCCCGCCAATGTTTCGAAGAGCGCGAGTTCTAGCAGGTGTCTTTTTTGCAATGACTCACAGCATGGGAGCTCAGAGTGTGATATTTTGACTCTCCAGGAGAGGAGAGATCAGCTAGTCCGTGAAAAACGTTGTCTGATGTGTTGTAAGATTAACTGTTTCGTAAAAAGATGCAAGGGGCCAACATGTAGCTTTTGTAAGGGTCGCCACGCCAAAGCCATTTGCTTTACACTCGAGAATGACAAGAAGCCGAGAGTGGAGGTTGAGAATGACGTGTCATTAAACCATGTGGTAAATGATTTGAGTGGGGTTTTGTTGTAGTGCGTTAAAGCAGAAATAGTGGGTCGGAAAAAAATCGGGATTAGCCTTAGTTTTGTTTGATAATGGTGCACAACGTAGTTTTATCCGAAAAAGTGTGTCGGAGAGACTAGGTTAAACCTAGTCTCTCCGACACACTTTTTCGGTTTTGGGTTCCGAAAATTTGAAAATTTATTCTTTTGGTGCTAAGGCTCCTAGTACCGAAATTTGTCGCAGAGTAGAGATAGTTTTTAAAAAATGTGTTGAACGGAGAGGAGTTTATCGTTGAAGCGCTAGAGGTCGAGGAAATATCAAACGCTGTTGTGAAACTTCCTAGTAAAGAGGTGTCGGAAAAAATGAAGTCTAAGGGATTTGTGTTGACATGTTCAGATGAGTCATCAGACAAGTCTATTTCGCTATTGATAGGATCGGACTACTACCGGAATTTAACTAGAGGTGTCGAAAGGTTGAATTCTTCGTTAGTGGCAGTTGAAACTTGTTTAGGGTGGTCGCTTCATGGAAGATGTGGTAAGGCTGACGAACTTACATCTGTCAATCTGGTCCTCAATCAAGAAGAGTCAATTTCGGCAGAATTGAGAAGGTTTTGGGAGTTGGAGAGTTTAGGTGTACAGGATTGTGACTCAGGTGTTGATATTAGGGATCAGGAGATGATTAGAGAGTTCAATGAGTCGATTCGTTTTGTTGATGGGCGCTATCGAGTAAAATTGCCGTGGAGGTCGGGTGTGAAGGATGGTTTAGAGGATAATATAGGAGTTGCTCGTAAACGGTTTGAAGGATTGACTCGCAAGTTTAAGATGGATAGCAGGTTTTTCGATGAGTACAAAGGTGTTGTTGATGAATATTTGAGAGAAGGTATCGTTGAAAAAACTTCTCTAAAAAATCCGGAAGAAAGATCATTTTATTTGCCCCATCATGCTGTCATACGGACAGACAAAACAACTAGTCGAGTACGCATAGTATTCGATGGATCTGCACATGACAAAGAGAAAATACCTCTCAATGACTGTTTGCACGCAGGTCCGAACTTGCATCCCAACATATTCCAATTGCTTTTGAAATTTCGCCAGAATGCTGTTGCGTTCACCGCTGATGTAAAGTCGGCTTTTCTGCAAATTGAATTGGATGAATCAGATCGTCGATACACTCGTTTCTTCTGGGTTGATGATCCTAATGAACAACCATTTGTGCTCAACTTCACGCGGGTTCTCTTTGGGCTAACATCGAGTCCATACCTTCTTGCAGCCACTCTGAAGTACCATTTTCAGAAATACCAAGAACAACTGCCAGCTACATCGAATCTACTTTCGAATTGTGTGTACGTCGACGATCTAATAGGAGGAAGAGAAGAGGTTTCAGATGCTCTGAAAACCTCATTAGAAAGTGTAAAAATATTCAGTGATGCTGGAATGGTACTCAGAAAGTGGACAACTAATTCATCCGAACTTCGAGAATTGTGAAGAGCCAACAACATTCAAATCGAACAGCCGGACACTCTTGTTCATTCTGGCTTATCGTCGAAGGTCTTAGGTTTGACCTGGGATCCAGATAGTGATATGATATACTTTTCCACCACAGAACTTGTGAAATTTATATCTCGTAAAATAGACACTAAACGTTTTATCGCGAAATTGAAACATTTAGAATATGAAAATGGTTCACTTACTGCAACTGAATTAGAAATTGCAGAAAATACTTGGATAAAATTCGAACAATCTCTAGCCTATCCTTCGGAATTGCATCGTGTGAAAACTGGCAAGCCAGTTTCCACCGAATCGAAAATCTTTAGTTTAGCCCAATTCTTAGACAATAATGGAATACTTCGTTTAAAGGGGAGGATTGAGCAGGGTGAATTATCTGAGAATGAAATTCATCCTATTATTTTGCCTAAATAAAAATTTGTAGAATTATTGATTATTAGAGAACATAGCAAAATTTTACATGGTGGGGTGTCAGCTACTTTGGCAAAAATTCGTACAAAATTTTGGATTGTGAAGGGTAGGCAGGAGGTAAGGAACATTTTGAATAAATGTTTGATTTGTCGGAAGT
This sequence comes from Dolomedes plantarius, assembly GCA_907164885.2. Taxonomy (NCBI): domain Eukaryota; kingdom Metazoa; phylum Arthropoda; class Arachnida; order Araneae; family Dolomedidae; genus Dolomedes; species Dolomedes plantarius. The sequence goes on along the minus strand of OU015493.1, from coordinate 26,368,336 downwards.
ATACTTTGAAACCTGCGAGACAGGTAACTGCTCAGCTGCCAAAGGACAGGATTTTGGAAAGGCCACCATTTTCAGTTACAGGGGTCAATTTCACAGGACCTGTTTATTTGAAATCAGATAAGGACATTCGTAAGGCCTACATTGCTTTGTTTACCAGTGGAGTGACACGAGCAGTTCATATTGAACTCATTTCCGACATGTCAACTAGAAGTTTTATTTTGTCTTTAAGGCGATTTCTGGCTCGAAGGGGAAATTGTGAAGTCATCATTTCGGATAATGCTAAAACATTCAAAAACACAAATGACATTTTAGGACAATTTTCAAAAATAATTCTAGACAAAAATTTGAAGGATTTTGTTGCTATTAACGGCGTAACATGGAAATTTATTGTGCCTAGTGCCCCATGGTGGGGTGGATTTTATGAGAGGCTCATGAAATTGTTAAGGATCCTTTGAAAAAGATCCTAGGCAAGGCTTTATTATCTTTTGAAGAAATGATGACTATCCTCACAGAAATCGAATGTGTTTTAAATAATCGGCCACTTACGTACGTAAGTAATGATTTAAATGAGCCACAGCCTCTTACTCGGCTCAATTTTTGTTTCCTGGTCAAAATTATAGCTATCCTGTGCATTTTGCTGATCTTTTCAACTATGAGTTATCGACAAAGGAAAATTTAAATCGCAGAAAATTGTACCAATCTAGACTTTTGATGCAAATTTGGCGTAAGTGGAAGGAAAATTATCTGCTTCAATTAAGAAATGCCCATAATTTTATAGTTCCTTCTCCTAAAGATAATTTAAAAGAAGGTGATGTGGTCTTGTTGGAAGGGTCAGCGAAATCTAAATTACTTTGGCCTTTAGGCATCATCGATGAAGTATTCGTAGGTCGTGATGGACACGTAAGATCTTGTCTTGTTCGTACTTCAAGTGGCCAGTATAAACGTCCCATACAAGTTATATATCCTCTTGAATTAAATGATTAATGTTTTGTATATACTTTAATACCTTTTCTTAGATTATGAAAATTTTAAATTTGTTTTGAAGAACTGTGTACATAAATTTAGGTCTCTTTTTGTCAGTAAGTTTAAAATAATATTTGTTCTTGTATTGATGTAAATTTGATTACTTGTATTGTATTTTGAGTGTTAGTGACATTTTATTAAGTAGTTTATATACCCTACATATTGTGTAATTAGAGGTGAACATTTTGTTTACGGTGGGGTGTGTAGAAAATTGTATCGAGAGGGCGCTGCGACGCCCGTAGAGAGGGAGAAGTTTTTCGCTTCTCAGTTCGCTCCTCGCCCTCGTAAAAAGGGGTCATGTAACCCCCCGTTGGAATCCCTATCTGGGGAAACATTTTTCTATTTATGTTTACAATTGTTTAACGTTACAAATAAACCAAAAAAGACAAATCTTCGTAGTCGTCAATTTGTAGTAGTTCGTCATAAATTCGATACTCTGTAAGTCGCGATTTGTACTTTGATTTTATGATATTCACTGTCGAAAACAACGACTCACACAAATATGTGGAACCGAAAAACGATTTTACTTTATATGCTGCTCTTTTCAAGAATGGAAATTTGTTTCTGTCAACTATATTCCAGAAATTCTCATCTGATACAATGCATTTTAGGTCAATGTCGATCTGAAGATCCATAATTTCTATCTCCAGTTCTTTTGTCCTTACTTGAACAAGCTCTGAAATGTATGTAGCTAGTTCGGTTACATTTCCTTGGTAAGAAAAAGGATCGATAAAAAAGGTGACCACTGGCTCGATGATATTAAACTGTTGAAAGCGATTTTCCAACTGGTCTTGAAGTAATTGAAGGTTGATAACAAATGTTGATAAGTCAATTTCCATCATTTTTTTCACATTTGGAAAATGCACAAGGGACTTCATCTTCAAATGTGATATCCACAAAGCCAGTTTAGCTTTAAACGAATTTATAGACCCTATCATTGAAGCTATATGTTTGTTCTTTCCCTGCAGCTCTAAGTTTAAATAATTCAGTTTTTCCATTATATCTGTTAAGAAAGCCAAATCCGCAAGCCAACAAGGGTCTGTTACTTAAAAATATTTTTGATTTTTGGCACTGAGATAATTTTTTATTTCTTCAATTAACTCTACAAATCTAGCAAGAACTTTGCCTTTACTGAGCCAACGTACTTCAGTATGCAGAATGAGATCTGGATCTTCAGGATTTTCTAATAGGACCTTAAAAAGGCGGTGTTGCAAAGGAACTGCGCGAATTAAGTTCACTATTTTTGTAATTATTTTCATGACGTGTCCGAAGGGTAGTATTCTACCACTTAAAACTTCTTGGTGGATAATACAGTGATATGACATAAAGTTTGGAAATGATTCATCTTTTATGCAGAGGGTAATAAAACCATTGACATTACCAACCATTGCTGGTGCCCCATCAGTGGTTATCGCAGACAGCTTCTGGAGAGGCATATCTATCGACTTTGCATATGTTATAAATATTTTATATATATCATCACCTGTTGTTCGTCCTTTCATGGGTAATATTTTTAGTAGATCCTCTTTTACAGTAAAGTCACTAAATGCCATTCTCACCATAACTGATTACTGTGCTGTGTCTGATATGTCTGTAGACTCATCAAATTATAGTGAGAACCACTCACATATTTCCAAGTCACTTTTTAACTGAGTTTGCATGTCCTTTGAAATGGCTTGTAACGATATCTGACAACTGTAAGTCTTGTATTGCTGACATGATCTCACGTTTGTTGGAAAATAACTCAAATAAGCAATCGGCGCCAGTAAGAAATGTTTCTTTTAACAACTCACCATCCTGGAAAGGCTTTTTCTTCTTTGCGAGTATATGAGAAATTTTTAAAGCAATAATGGCATTTTTAGATCTTAACAGAGGCCTAGTGAAAACTGACTGTTGAGCGGACAGATTCGATTTTCTTCTTTCTTATTTCAGATTTAAGTGGATAGTTCGTATGAAAAGTAGCATGAATTGTCAGGAAATGACGTTCAACATTATGTTTTTTTCGGCACCGCGACGCTATTTCCACACAACAAACAAATGCATTTGTCTTACATTGACGAAGCAATATGAATCCTCCCATTCAGTGTTAAAATTATAGGTCGTTGTCGTTTACTTGATCCACTCATTTTGGGGTAAAAGTAAGGAAGTATTTAAAAACAACGAAGGAGGAAGCACTGTATACAAAAAATATGAACATATATTTATGAATAAATAATGAAGTAGATTCGTCGAATGAACATTTATCTCACAGCACAAACCACGCTACTGGCTCTCTCGAGATGAGCTCCAGACAAATGTCTGTATTGTGACGGCAACCATAAAAACGGATCGGTTAATTTCATTTTAGGTATGAGAAATTAGATTGGCGAAGATTTGGCGCGAGGGGGAAAAGAGATCGGCAGCATCATGCTTTATGCTTTTATCTGTGTCGGACGCCATTTCTAATTTTGCGTGGTTAATCATTAAAAATGAGAAAACTGTTGATACTGATGTATAGGCAGAAAGAGGGAAATCTCGAGTTTCACGCAGTTGCCAACAAGTAGCGCTAACGCCCTTCCTTCGCCCGCTACTGCAATGTTTGCAAAGATGGCGACTGCACAACAAGAAATCATTTTGTGTTCTACGCTTTTCGAAGTGCGAGCCCGTAACAACTGATCAGTGTGATTTTCGTCGACAAAACCATGGTAGATTTAAGATCCTACTTCTCGGAGCATTAGGCGATGGTATAAACGATTCCAAGACACGGGTTGTCTGTGTACGCATAAGAGCCGTGGAAACAGTGTATGCAGACATGCTCGCAAAAGTTAGGGACGAATTTGCCTACCATACAGAGATATGTCATGTATCCAAAGGTGGGCATATTGAGCACCATTAATTTGGTTTGTAAAAACGCTGTAGGATTAGCCATGTAATAGAAAATTAATTTTAAGTTTCTGTGTTCAATATTTTTCATAATATACTCATTTCAAATCGGGTGATTATTTTTGAAACACTCCGTATATTTGCTGAGGTTTCTCTACCAATCAAAGTTATCCTAGAGATAATTAGGCAAGAGTGCTGATAGTGGCAATCATTCATTTTCCATTTTTATAGACTCCAGACCCCACAGAATAGAACACTAAATTATCCTGGTAGCAAATCCCCCCATTCCCCACCTCTGGTGGGACCTGGCTAAAATTATCCAATTAAAATGCTGCATTCGGAATATGTTACCCATGCGAATCACCGTATTTTATTATTTTTCTTTTTGGATTATTGCTACATTTTAAATCAATTTTTCTCTGAAGAACTTTTAACTTTCCCTTTATCTACGTTATAAATAAATTTATCACGCATCCTGAATGTATCGAACGAAATTACTAGATCTAGTGGAATTACTTCTTCAACAGGTTTTTTTTTCTGCAAAAAATCAAAAAACTACTATACGCTCCGCTAATTTAAAGCAAAGAAATGCTGATAAACATAAGTCTCTTTTTATGTTATTTAAAATATCATCAGGGATTTATTTGTCATTTATTTTGTGATCCTATCGCAATTATTTGTTTTCATACAACGCTCACGGAGAATGATTTTTTGACACATTAAATTTTTCAATCTTCTTTTTTTTCTGACAAATGTTTGAAAGGTGTATTATAGAATAATTGAAGCTAATGCGTTTCATTTTGCGTAGCTCACTTTAGGCGAAACTCTTGTACTTGGATGTCTAATTAAGATTTTTCAGTGTTTTATTTTAAATTTAAGTTCTTTCCCTCCTCCTTTTTTCTTCGATTCCAGTTAACAGTTGTAATAAAGTTTTAAAACTGTTAGTTGTTTACTTTAGGTGAAGAGAAAAAATGAGAAAGAGGAGAACGTTGATGTTTTTTTCCCCCAAGCAAAAATAAGTATAAAATCGTTTGCAGAACAATCATGGGGAAAGAAAAAAAAGAGTGTTAATTAGCAAAAGGCAAAAACTCGAGTGGAATCGGATCGAGATGAGGTATTTTATTAATTAGAAGAGATATTTTGCGTAAATATATTCATACGAAAAAAAGTATTTTTTTTTAAATATATATGTGAGAGAGTTGTCTTTTTCTCTTGAATTCACACATCAATGAGTGTTCGTTCAGTCACAATTTTAGGATCCAGACAGAGAATAATTTGTTAATGTTTGCTTTGAGAAATTATATTATATTTAATGGTGCTTAGCGTTTGCCTGATTTTTGTTTCAATCGTTGTCACGAAGGTATGATTTTAATGCTTAGTTTAAGAAAAGTTTAGTATTAAATAAACTTTCTTCTGAATATAATTCAAAACTGCATAAATTAGCTGGATTGAGAGGTGAAAACAGAATTTCTTCCTCAGACATTAGATTATTTTTGGGGAAGATTAAATTCAATTTTAATCACATTTGTTTTTGCCTAAAATTATGATATTCAGTGGCGTAGTTAAAAGCTAATAACTGGTTTAATTTAGGCTTTTTGCCAAACGTACTGATAAAGGCGCGTTCTGTAATTTTACCCCATAAATAACGTACAATTTTACTAACTAGTTGCCCCGTTGCTCGAAGTCGAGCAAATTTTATTTCATTTTCGGAGTAACAAAGACTTTTTAACTTACTCTTCTTGAACTTTAACATTTCATTCTTTGCATCTAATTTATCAACTTAAACTGATTGCCACGGATGCTCAAACTGAACAGCCAAGCTGGCTTCTTAGTGATGAGGAATTTTTCAACTTCGAACTCGGATTCTTCCTCTATAGGTGTCTTCTGGTTGCGGAACATCGAAAAAAGATTTTGTTTGATTTCAATGAAGCAACTGGACGGCAAATCACGTTATTAGACTTCTGGTCGGAGTGGGCAATGACTTTTTTAGATTGACTTATTTGATAGATGATTATTGTTATGAAATAGTATAGTAGAAACTCGTCAATATTCACGGTTCATTATTTGAAAGGGATAAACTTATATCGGGCAACAAATGTAAACTTTAGTCGACTCACAAAAAAAGTTAGAAACTCATTCAGAGACCTCTATTTTGATACGCCAATCATATTTTTGCATTCAGCCGTTCTCTCAAAATAGGTCTCGAAGTAAAAAACCCTCATAGGATTAATATATACGTATAGTGCTTATATATTACTAGCCGGGCTTCGCCCGTCTAGCCGGTCGGTTTAGGGACCCGCTGCGTTCAGCAATCATTGTCAGAGAATGGAAACACTAAAAAACAACTAATAAAGGTATTTAAATTTTGTGGTTACGCATCCCATGTCCTGCAAACAGTCGCAAGCAGAAGAAAAATCCCCCCCCCCCCGGCGAGCCGGTGTTGCCCGGGGTTTTAAGAATGTTTGTTTGTTAACCAAAATCAATTTAAAAACTAAACACGGTATAAATAACATAGTAAAAAAATTGTGAAAGAAAGACCCTAAAATAAAACAGATAAAAATCAAAAGTGCAAAATTACAGAAAATGAAATGAGAAGTATGTCCTCTCGCTGTTCAGTAAGCCCAACATGGCTGGCTTTAGAGTTGTGAGGCTCTTACATTTCTGGATTCACCCTTGGTAGACGGCCGAGAGGTTCTTCCATTTCTGGATTCACCCATCAAAAATTGTTGGTTTTTTATTAATTAAAAATTAACGGTACTGAAATTTAAAATTCGGGCTTCGAGGTGCACGTACTCATCGTCTGCACTACCTGTGTGCCGAAGTTCATGACTGTAAGTTCGATAGATTCGTCTGGAGACCACTCACACACACACACAAACACTTCCTTTTATTAATGTCGATAATAAGACTTGTCCTAGAACATCACGTGCACACCCAATCTGACACAGAACTGAGCACCTTATATAAATAAGCGCAATGACAATTACAAATGCATTACAAATGTTTAAAAGCGTGTTTTTAAAATTTAAAAGTTCAGTGTGCGAATGATAAAAGTATATGTAAACAAATCAGCGATCGTGCTTTTCCCATAGATTTTACATGGGAACATTGCCGGCCCGCCCCACCCCGCCCCGCCCCCGAGCCAGTTGTCCCAGTCTCATTTTTCTCTTCGACTGGCACATTCTACACAAAAAAATATTTTTTTCTGACACCTCAACCATATTTTTACGTTCAGCCGTTTTCTTAAAATAGGTCTCCAAGTAAAAAACTTTATAAAAATAATGTATAGATTATTAATTGCTTTCGTTATGAAGAATAAGTAGAATTATCGTGTTTAAAGTAAAACTTTTCACATTTCTAATCAATTTAACGGGTCCTTTATAATGCGAACAAGCGTTGGTTTTAAATTAAAAAATTAAAAGACCATCCAAACTTGAAAACTAATGCCGGTTGGCTTGGAAAGTTTAAGGTGCGATTTGACATTAGGGATATAGAAGTTAAAGGAGAAAAAAAACTCTGCCGATGTTTCTTCAGCAAACACTTTCATGGATATATTGAAAAAAATTATTGCATTTAGAACGCCAATGAGAGTGGTTTAAATTGGAAAGCACTTCCCGGTAGATCTTTAGTATTAAAACGTTAATAATTACAAGATAAAAAGATTTTTTTTATATACCATGTTTTTAAATTTTCTGTTCAATCATATAAACTTGACAATTCTACGTATTAATAAATACTTTAAAAAAATTTTTTTGATGAATTATCCCATCAACTTGAAAGAAAATGAAGTTAATTGGAAGTTAACTTGCGTTTAACTTTTCGTTCCCGTCCCGGCTGATAGATGGCTGCACCAGTTTACAAAACAAAACAAAATGAAAATGATTTTAATTCTGCTTAAAGATGGCTAAAAGTATCAAAAGAATGCATTGTCATCGTGTTCTAAGCTATTCTAAAAGTTTCAAATGTCTAGCTAGACGGGAAGTTAGTTAAAAATCGATTGCAAGATTTGTACCGGACAAAAACACATACAAACAAACAAACAAGAAAGCGAGTTAATAAAAACATGGTAATTATTCTTCGTCATCACTACTTATATGTTAGTACAATCCATTTGTTCAGAATTTGCAACGGAAGGTACGTTGAAAGTTCTTTTAGCAAAGTTATGCAAGTTAGTTTGAACAGTTTGCGTCTGCTTTTCCTTGTATATTGTCTGGGAACGAGCCAGATTTTCCTGAATACGACCATTTACTCTTGTGAATCTTTCTTCATTTGGATCCATTGCCTGTAATTGTTTTAGTCCTTTATTAATATAATGAAGAGCTGAAGCCATTTCTGAAGCCAATGGAGGTTTATTTGATTCGTCGTGTGGATATCGAAACTATTGCATCATATACATTTTTTTATTATTGCGTCATAAATTTTTTCAGTATTGCAGAATATTGCATTATATTTTTTAGTAATTATGTAATACCTATAGGTATGTACTGTACATTCGCGGGACAGTTATTTTTGAGAATTTTTTCTTAATTTAAAAATTTCGGTCGTAAGTCGAGGATTACATGTACGCGCCAGAATACGAAACCAAACGATAAAGCCTTCCTGTTATGGTTTGTGTCAATGCATCTGAAAGACATACACTTCCACTGGGATGACGAAGAGTAGCAGATGATTTTAAAATATTATTTAAAGTTCGCAGTTACCTATTGCAATCAGGGAAAGGCATGGGCGAATGGGGAAATGTTTAAGAAATGGGTCGAAATAACCTTAACTTCAGGTGTGAAAAAAATATCAAAATTCAGTCGGTCGAAGGGGAAAAGTATTATTACTGATAGACGTTGTGGCGTCAAGATAAGGCTAAACTCTGAGGCATTTTAAAAAAAATTCACAACTATTGGATCCATGACAAAAAAAAGGCAGAGTCCTAATTAAAATGCGAAGCCAATTTTTAAAACAAAAACTTAACAAATTTATTTACAAGAAAAAAATTAACATTAAACCAGTGCAACATATTCAATTAAATCCCGTGTAGATTTACAATGCACGCTCCAGGACCCAGTTCGGCCCAAAACACAGGAGCCTAAAAAACACGTCCACTCAGGGCGCATTCTATGCAGAAAAAAAAACCCCACCAAGACTCCCCCTCTCGGCTTGAAACTCCGTCTTCTTAGAATTTGTTTTCCCACAATCCGGGAGGGCCGGCAGATTATCGGCTGACAGCTCTTCTTAACGCCGAAACTTTATTACATTCCAGTATCGCTAGGAAGACAGCTTTACGATGGTGATGGCCAACGTCTCTGTTTTTCCAAACAGTTATCCTCACATGTTGTTAGAGAAACCGCTATGCTCGGGATTAGCTTTCAGGCCACAAATTCTGGCTGCATTTGTGGGAATCGTTTTTTAATCCCTCACGTGTTCAAAAACGGTGGGAACTGGCAAAAATTTCCCCGATAAACACGCAGCTGTGTGTCGTGCACTCTGTGAGTTCTTGGGGAAAATAACCCCATACTTCCAGTACGCTGCAACGTACTTTCACCCCCGAAAGAGTAGAGGGCTTTAACCATGTTTATGAATTGGTGACAGTTAAATTCTTTGCTCGGAAAGTTACATATTAATTTCAACGGATGGATCAAGGTATAACAGAAATAACGCTTGCAAACAGCTCCTTCGACGCCTCGTATTAAAGGATGATAATAACGAGGAATCTGTTGTGATAATATTATAAAACAGGTGGAGGACATAATTGCAGTATATTGGTTGGGAATTCGTCATCTGGAATAGTAAATGACATCAATAAAATAAAAACAAGGAATGATGACAAAAAGTGATGAACCATGGAACATATTTATCTTGCGGGAATATGAAGAAAATGGCTTGAGGCCCCCCAAAATTACAGAATGTTTGTCATTCTATGCGACTATGAAGACCGGTGCATGAGTCTTGAGTCCCCACGCTGACAGAATCGTTCTCCAGCTGCCTCCCTTCATTTTCGGCATCCAGAAGTCATCGTGTTTCTCTCTTGAACCGTTCGGGATGATGTCTTTTGCAGGGATTACTCTTGCATCTGTGCAGCCTGATTACTCTTGCATCTGTGCGAAAGCCCGCCAAATTTGGCGAAGAGCGTTCGCCAAGCGGCGAAAAAATCTGTGAACGACCAAAAACAAGGGAGAGCTTGCCTGTGTCTGGGTAGGCGAGAAACCAGCCAAACTGGGTACTGCTTGAATACCAACCCTTCTCCCCCGCAGATAGGAATTCCAAGATAACGGAGGGCGCGTTTCTTAGCGCTAAAAAATGGGTTTTCGTTGAATAAACTGCTCACAGTCAAGGGGCAGTATCCATATTTATGTGGTACGCGCAACTGTTAGGGGGGAAATCCCATATGAAAAAGACAGTTTTAAAGGGCGGTACAAAAACGTTACAACATCTATGTTTAGTCTTTTTAAGGAAATTTACTTAAAAAAACTCTTGTTACATGGTTGCAGAGAGTTGGGATCCTATAAAAGAATTGATGATGAAAGATTCATTTAATAAAGTTTTAAAGGACAGACGAAAAAAAAAGAGGCAAAAATTATTGGAGCAATTAAACACGTTTTTTATATATGAAGAATGCAATAAAGAGGATAATCGAATTTCGAAAAATACCTTTTTTTTTAAATTTATTTTTTTAGTATGATTTTATAATTTTTGATTTCCTACAATTATTTCGTATGAATTGCAAAGTGCATGATGGGTGGTTAACTTGTGATGTAGACGATCCAGGATTCCAGATTTTAAAAGGTAGGTCCCGGTCTAATTAGCCCTCGTGTAGCAAAAACTGACTTACTCAACCAACCAACCAGATTTTAATCGACAGCGAAGTAATAGAATTCATATCGAATTAAACGGAAGTAGAGGAAGAGGATCAACTGAATGAAAACGGAAATAGGGTAAATGCACCTATAATGGGCCACCCTTTAGAAATGTCGAGAAATTAAGGGTCTATTGTTACCTTAGGCAGTGGAAGGGGTGGGGGTCATTGGCTACTACCTGCGAGGATCCCTTAGCATTGGATTTTCAGTTCATTCAATTACTTTGTGCGAAGTGTAAGGTGTATTCCGCTAGAGAGAAGAAAATTTGTGTTTGTTTTAACGTCTGCTTAAGATATCTGTTAAGGTAAGTGAATTTTTAAAAAAATTTTATTTAAGTACTATAATGCCTGTTTATTGACTTAAACTATTATTCATTACGATAGTATGTATAATTCAAATTGTACAGTGATTAAATGACAAAAACTTAGATTCCATTGTCAAAATAGCGTGGCCCATTATGGGATCACGAATTGTTACACTGTCCCTGTATTGGGACAGCCCGTGTACTGGTACAAATTATTTTTTCGGAACTGTCAATATTTGCAACAACATACCAACTGTGACAAGTAAAGTGGTACATCACCGGCAACATTAACCACAATTTTTAAGTAAATTTAATTTTAGATGTTTAAGTTAATACATTTATATTTCAGTTTTTATATATTTAGTGTAGTTGTACTGTAGTTATAAAATGAATAAACCGGTTTAAAAATATACATCATGTTTTTAGTTCCTTTTCTTTCCAATTTTATGATATTATAGAATTGATTTTTGTTCCATAACAGATTAAATAGATGGCCCATTAATGTTGTGATGGGCGATATTGATGGCCCATTATTGGGTGGCCCATTATGGGTACATCGGATAAAATAATGGCCCATTATAGGTGCATCAGGTTGGTTATTATTTATGTACTAGAAGGTAACCCGTCATTTTGACGTCATAATACTAATAATGACGTCATAATGGAAAAAGTATATGAAAGTTAAAAAATATCCCGAATTATCTAACAATATTGCATTTAATCCACACCTTGTAAAAGCAAACCCTTTCATTATTTTTTGTTATTTAGTTTTTCATGCGATTGGAGTAGTAGACTGCCATCCAACCCGTCATTTTGACGTCATAATACTAATAATGACGTCATAATGGAAAATTTATATGAAAGTTAAAAAATATCCCGAATTATCTAACACTATTGCATTTAATCCACACCTTGTAAAAAGAAACCCTTTCATTATTTTTTATTTATTTAGTTTTTCATGCGATTGGAGAAGTAAACTGCCATCCAGTTTTTTACAGCTCACTACGCGATATGAATACTTGAGCTACTTGATTCATTCATATTCAAATTTGTGTACTTTCAGAATTCATCGCAAAAGTAAACAGATTTTTAAAAACTGTTAAATATACAGCTAAAATCATCCAATTTTTTTAGTTCTGAATGTTTTATAGAAAAATAGGCTGAAAAAACGTGATTTGATGGAGAAGATATTAGTTTTTCGGTAAGAAAAAATTCTCATCCACATCTGAAATTGAAATTAAGCCTAACCGGCTGTTTGTTTACTGAGGGCTTCAATTGAAAGATGAGTACAGCCCGGAAGTGTTATACAGAGACAACGGCTATTATATATATAATATATATATTTTTTTATGAATGCAGCCACTGCGCTCCAGATTCTACTACAGATGTAAGACAGTTATTAAAATGGCAGGTAAAAATTTGGACCAGTTTGCTTTATCTATAGCTGTGAAAATTCAGATTTACTTCAATTTTTCTCTTAACCGGCCCATTACTGGTGCGTTTACCCTACTATTGGACCAACCCATAAAGAAGCTTCTCAGTGTTTAGAAACTGCTCTGGAGTGGTTTAAATGGCAAGAAGAAGTGCGACTCAAAAACATTTCTACGTTTGAAACGTATTCACGATCTGGCAGCTACGAAAAGGACGACGTTAAAAAAACTACTATTGCTCTATAAAGATAAATCAATGCCATTTATCATGCACTTTGTCATGCATAAGAAATAACTGTAGGAAATTAAAAATTATACTAACAAAATCAATTTTACAAAAAGCTATTTTTCGAAATTCGATTATCCGGATTTTTCGTTATCCGGACTATTCTCCTCCACGATTTATCCGGATAATTGAGTTCTACTGTAGTTAAATGCAACTATTTTTAAAACTGAGCTTTTTCCTCTAATTAAAATCGCCTAACAAAAACTGCAATTCCAAGGGGGTGTGCCTCGCTATTTTCACGTATTTTAAAGATATTAAATTCGTTAAAAGCGAGACAGGGTTAAATAATCCGAAGAAAAAAGCAATGTGTTTGCGTTAAGGTTGCTTAGAAAGAGTGTTATTTTATTACCTGATGCAAGGAATTCGTTTAAAGGGATTCTTCTATTTTTCATTTTTTTTTTCTTATACGAATTGGCGCCAGGCGATGGCCGAATGGCTAGGGTGCTGGCATTCGGTTCAGATCCTGTGGGTTCGAGTCCGACTGTTGGCATGGATGTTTGCAGCCGTTCGGAATCGGCTTTAAACTGTAGGTCCTGGTCTAATTAGTCCTCGTGTAGCTAAAAGTTGACCGTAGCGCTCCAAACCAAACCCAAACTTATACGCATTGCTTACCGTAATACTTAGTAATGATTCCGTGATTTTAAAGAATCCACAACTGTGTTTATTTGAAGGAGATTATTGTCTGCCAGTAAATATATGAACAACAAATAAGACCTTATACGCTTTTGAAAAGCTATTAAAGGTTGAGCATATAGGCTAAGGCTCTTATGAGATATCCGAGCTGACTCTTCGTTGCCCTTTGTGTCGCCATTTGATCTAATGTTAATAGATGCGTCTTCTATCTCTATTTTTTTCAAATCTTTTCTTGAGTGACTAGTTTTTATAGGTACTAGTATGTTTCATTGAGTTTTTAAAGGTCATTGGAGAGGGAAAAAATATGTCTCTCCAAACACTTAAATTCGAATAATACGTCTAATAAACATTTTTACGCTTAAATTATACTCTTGAAAGATTCTTTACTGTAAACTATACCTTGGCACATTTATCTATGCGACATAAGTTATGCTTATCCCTGACATTGCCATAATTAAGTGAAATACTTCCCTTTCTTTGATAATAGATATGGATATTACACGGTAACGTGTTTGTTACTGTAGATGACCTGCAACAACCCGTACGTTGGTGATACAGGTTGTAACAAAATGTTCGAATGAAAGGGGTATCTAAATAGCCTAAGATCAAGGTTGCATCGATGGATGAAATCAATATTCTAAACAAGAGGTCTACAAACGATACTGAATTTTATTTACAAATGTACAACGTTTAAAGGTCTACAAAATGCCAATAATTCAAGAGCCATGTTTACATGGCGGAGTCGCAGATTCAACTGCTCAAATTCTAAACACGGTGGGGGCGCTGCAATCGACGTCACACATTTCGCCACATAGGTAGCCCTCCTAAAGCACGGCATCTTATAACACGGTTTCGCTCTAACACGATAGGTTAAATTGCGGGAGCCCTTGTATAATACTGCAACCTGTAACACGGTTTCGCTCTAACACGACAAAAAAAACTGCAAAAACCTTTGTACAACACTGTACTTCTACGGGCACTAGATAACATGGTTTAACACATTTAAAAACAAAATTACCTTAAAATAATGACGGGAAAGAATAATGAACTATAGTGGCTTTACATGAAAATGTATAAACAAGTTAGACGTTGCAAAATATCTAAATGAAGAAAAAAGTTCTGAAAGTGTAGGTGATATCGTCCAACCGAAAAAAACGTTCTCGTTTGATTCTACTAAGCAGTGATGAGGAAGACATTTATTAAATTAAGGTTGCATTAAATGAAAATACTATTTTTTGTTTCTTTTCGTTTTGTGTTATTCATACATTTATATTTAAAAAAATTAAGTTGCTTATATGGAATTTAAAAAAAATAGTTTGTTTTTAATAAGTTTTCGGAATGCAACCCCCCCCCCTTTCTGTACTGGCTCTGGGTCTCATATAACACGGTTTCACACGGCATTTTCTAGGAACCTATCTACCGTGTTATAGGAGGGTTACCTGTACTTATGCCTGACATTGCAGACATTTAGGCTGTATTGATTAGAACTTCCTTCCCTATGACGATTTATACAACCTTCTGGAATGTTTGGAAACAACCCACAAGAATGATAATATGACTTACATTCTTGCGAAGATATTATTACAATTCTTTTTCATTCCGAGCGAATAAGTGAAATAATATCTACATTAACTTTCATCTGATGTTTATATATACAGGTATAGTAAGAATAAACCCCATATATTCATTCTTCCTTGAGAATTACTTGTACTTATACATTGATTATCCACGGTTGCGAAATGAATACTTTTAGGATTGTAAATGAAAATTCCATTTTGATGTAAATATTTTTTGCTATTCTAAGTCTATTGAATAATGACTATCTTAAGTTATATCTACTTAATAATATAATTAGTTACGTGTGTTGCAAGATATATGTTTTCCTGAAGTATATCATTAGGTAATACATGAATAAATAGTAGATTATAAATTAGACTCATTATGAATATTTATATACAATTAAAGCAGATGTATTCAGATTCACTTCAAACACAGTTTATTTCATAGATCTGATAATCCATTTGAACTTAATTAATACAAAGTAACATTTTCGCAAAACCTCATAAAAAACAGTAGACGTAATCAGTGGCGTAGCGAGCATAACTGGCGTCCGGGGCACGATACCTTTGTGGCGTCCCCCCTGAAAAACATATAGTAATATAATATATAGACCCTATATTGGCGCCCTCGATAAACATATAATAACATAATATATAGACGTTATATTGGCACTCCCCCCCGAAAAGCATATAGTAACACTAGCTGTACCCGTTCACACGTTGCTGTGTTTGAAGAAAAAGGCAGTTTTGATACCTCAAACATAATTTATTAATGATCAAATGTATACAATACATCAAAATGAAAATTAACAATAAAATTATCCCTACATATATGTCATTTGAATATAACATATGTACAAAACATAGATATACATAGTTGATGGTAGAATAAACATGCTTCTTCACTTGTGATATTAAACAATATTGCAAACGAATTTCAATTGAAAAATAATTTTGTGATTATTAAATATCATCATGAAATGAATGATATTTGATGATTGATGATGAACTTTATCTTAGTAGAGCTTGTAAATATACAACATTTTTTGTTTTCCTATCTGGTGCAAGAACAAATAAATTTGATGGTTTTCCAACTCGTGAACACCCAACGTACAGCTGTCCATGTGAGAAGCATGGATTTATCAAATTTAATCCACATACTTGCAGTGAATGTCCCTGTGCTTTGTTAATGGTCGTTGCAAAGGCTAGTCGTACAGGAAACTGTAGACGTTTGAATTCAAATGGAGTATCCGTTGGTATCATGGGAATGCGTGGTAGTAGTACATGTTCCCCTTGGTGTTTTCCATTTAAAATGGTTGCCTCAATTATGTTATTCATTAATTTTTTTACTGATAGCCTAGTCCCATTGCATAGTCGCGGTAGATTTATATTTCGTAAAAGGATGATTGGGGAACCAATTTTCAAAGATAAAATATGCGGTGGCATTCCTGGTAGATCCAATGAATTTAAAAATTCTATTGGATAATTAACTGATTCATCGTAATTGACAACAGTATCTATGGATTTATATGTTGTTTCTTCGTCAGGTATTTCATTTTGAATTGTGCAGTTTATTAAATTCACATCAATGTTTTTGGCTGCCAATATTAGCACGCTCACTAACCCATTGATTATTTTTATAATTCTGCGATAAATTTGGAAAAACTTTGGCAATCAATTCATCAGTGGATTTTACAATGTGACAAAAGTTTTCTGGTAATGTAATACAGTGTGTGGATTCATCCATTTCCATTTTACCATTCCCAATATCTAACAATTGTTTTGCAAATCGTTCAGAAGATTCATCTTGTTGTAATTGAACACGCATATTGGTCTTTAAAGATATTTTCTCCACATACCGCCATAACACTGATGATTTGAGACATGCATTCAATTCATCTGCAGGTGTTGAACGTGGTATAACTGGTAGAGTTTGTCGAAAATCACCAGCTAGCAAAATGAGTGCACCACCAAAGAGCTGCTCATTTCCTCTCAAATCTTTTAATGTGCGATTGAGTGCTTCCAATGATTTCTTGTGTGCCATGGTGCATTCATCCCATATTATAAGCTGACATGATCTTAGTACTTTTCCCATACCAGAATCTTTGCTAATATTACATGTTGGAGTTTCAATTACCTGCATATTTAATGGCAATTTCAATGCTGAATGTGCTGTTCGACCACCGTCCAAAAGAGTTGCTGCAATACCAGATGACGCAATAGCAAGTGCAATATTATTTTGTGATCTTATAGTTGCCAGAATAATTGGAATAAGAAAAGTTTTGCCAGTGCCTCCAGGTGCATCTAAGAAATATTAACCACAACTGTTGTTAGATATTGCATTTATAATTATGTCATATGCTGTTCGTTGTTCTAATACCAATTTCGGCAGATTAATTCGAACAAATGTTTGTAATTCATTAACATCGAAGTGCGTTTCTCGTTGTATATCACGATCGAAAATGTCATTACCAGATCTATTTGGAGCAATCATTCCCAATTCTGTCAGTGATTTGTTGGCTATTGTCAAACATACATTCTCAATTAAAATCAATGCTTCATTGTATATATTTGATGTAAATTGAATGTTGAGATTAGCATTTATTCTACGCATGCGATGTAAAATGTATTCACTCATAGAGTCTTTATATTTTCCCCAAAGATCCTTTGGATTAGCCTGAAAACATGTAGTTAGTATGATGGAAAATAGTGTACGTATCTGTTGTGGTTGAGCTGTATTAGAAGCATCAGCGAGTGAAATATCCCAATGAGCATCGTTTTCTAAGAGACTTAATTTCTGGCAAGCCTCACGAAATGTAGCACACACATGGCCGTTGACTGTTTTTAATTCTTGGAAAGATGTTGGTCCACGAACATTGATTAATAATAATCTTAGGTAAAAGCATTCTGCGTTATTTGGATGTACAGTGTACAGACGACCCAATGCATCTGTGGAATATAAATTTAGGTGTCCTTGTACTGCTCTACCTTGTTTACGACGCTGAAATTTTCTTGTTGATGTATTCCACGTAAAATAAGTTGGTACTTCAGAGTACAGTAGTGTCCTTGCAAAGGTATCATTTCTACATAATGTGAAAAATTCAGTTAATGTTGTTGGCGGTGGTGACATTGCTCTTGCACGTACATTTTCTATTGTAAAATACACACGCTGTCCATTTTCAAGATGTACTGCTAAATGAACAGCCGATGGATATCGCTTATGAATGGAAAATGATAAAATACGCTATACAGCCTCATTGCTACTTATGTAGCGTCCCAGTTGATATTGGGTGACATCATCGTTAGAAGCAGTTGTATTTTCCATTGCATACACTGCCATATCGCTTCCTTTGTTCACATATTTGCAAATATATTTTATAGCTTTCACTGAATTGCAGTACTTAACATTTATGTGTGCGTTATACGTTTATAGTAGTAATGGAGAATATGGTACTACCCAACGATTATCAACATCAATAGTATTGTTGAGTACTTTTAGTTTAATGGATTTTCCACCATCTTCGGTAGATCGTCGTCGATAGAGTGGATATCCATCATTGCCTGTAATAGTTTCAGCAAGTAAGTCTCTAGGATACCGCTTTGTGCACTTTCCATCTGACATGCATGGTGAATTATTATTTAGTGAGCCACATGGACCCTGAATCATATTTTTTGAGACAATATCGTGCAAGTCTTTATCAATTTCAATGTCTGGTATTTCTGCAGAGAGGATTTCATCAATTCTGTTTGGTGTTATCTTTACTATCATCCATATTAAAATATTCGCATGTGGTAAACCTCTTTTTTGCCATTCAATGGAATACATCCAACAGCGCGTCTCTCCAAATACATGGTGTTTGACAATAAAATCTATTAAAGATTTTAATTTTTGTTTAAATACACGTGCAGAAATATCATGACGATCTGATGGTGATTGTCCAGTTAATAAAAGCTCCTTTATTTCATCCCATGCTGGGTTGCATGTAAATGTGATGAAAAAATCTGGACGACCATATGCACGAACATACGTCATTGCATCTTGTGCATATTCATGCATGTGTCTTGGGCTGCCTGTAAATGTGGATGGTAAAATGACCATTTTTCCCAATTCACTGAGATTCTCATGAATCATCGTTCGATATGCATAATAATTCATAGCACTGACCTTTTTGTTAATGTCCACATTAGTTGTAGGATTTCTCATATTAATATTAAAATGATATCCATCCTCTCCTTGCCAAAATAGAATGGGATATTGTAATGCATCATATGAACGATGCGTTTCTAAAACTTTCTGGACGTCACCATTTCTACAATGAAGAATTATATCGCGAGAATTAAATTCTTCACCGACTATGACAATTGCCACTTCATCGATCGTTGGTGCATTGAATTGTCTTCGATGTTGACCAATAGGTGTTTTATCTGCCTTTATTATTACTTTGTAATCGTCAGATGGCATTTGTTCAATGGCGGTTTTAAATAATTTAATTAATTCATTATGTTGTTCAAACAAATTTTGTAATTCAGCGACAATCTCTCGCTGTTGATTTGTTCGTCAGTATTTCCCATAAAATATATCTGAAGATATTTGTGATCAGCATTTGGCAATGGTAGTAGTGATCCAGTATGGTGATAAATTTGCCCTTGTACTTTAAATGTTGGCATATAATTTGCGCTAACGATATTCGTTGCTCCGAACGATGTCATTTGGAAGCATGAATTGTACTTGCGTATATTTTTCAAAAAATTTTTTGATTGACTTGTTTCACCTGATACTAAAGTTAATAATGGTTCAGGTGGTGAACGCAAGTCTGGTAACTTTACTTTTCCCCCTGCAAAACACATACCTGGTGTTTCATTTTTAAATTTTTGAGCACCACAATACGTACACTTTTTATCCATTTTTCCAATAATTACACCTGGATGAAGACTGTAATTGTAAAGGGGATTGTAATTGAAACCACATAAATTCAAATCAGTATGTATCGTTCGTCTTGTCTGTGTCCTGCGAATTCGATTCCTTTGCTGCCTTGCTTGCCTCTGTTCACTCGTTTCTAATGATCGAACAAGAGCAATGTGAACTCGATCTCTTTCTTGCCTTTCTTGCCTCTGTTCACTCGTTTCTAATGATCGAGCAAGAGCAATGTGAACTCGATCTCTTTCTTCCCTAGCTTGTCTCTGCTCACTTGTTTCTAATGATCGAGCAAAAGCAGTGTGATCTCGATCTCTTTCTTGCCTAGTTTTTCTCTGGTCACTTATTTCTGAAGCTCGTTTTTCTATTCTCCTTTTTGCTTGATTTGTAGATCGACCAATGGAACTTCGCTTTGGTGGCATAATTGAGGGGTTATAAAACGTATTTCCAATATTTTTATTTATTCACGTATTAATAATTTATTCTCGTATTAATAATTGCAAAAGTTTTTTGCAATTATTAATTCGAGTATTAAAACATATAGTAATATAATATATGGATCTTACATTGGCGCCCCTCTGCGAGTGGCGCCCGGGGCATGATAGACCCCCTTTCTCCCCCTTTGCTATGCCACTGGACGTAATTAAAAAATGTTTTTCATTGCTGACTTCTATTTATAATTTACTGAAATGATTATACGCCATGACCGCCTCGCTAAACATTCGTTGAAGATAGGAATATTCTGAATACTTGACTGTCTTCTGTGCGATTCGTCAGAGGAAAGGGACATCCTGCATTTACATCGATTACCGACTGTTTGTGCTGGAGATATTTTCAAGCAGTATTGGCGAGTGATAGAACTTTCCGGCAAATGCTAATTTTTCTTTCTTTCTGCTTTTGTTCCTTAGTTTTTTCTATTATATTTTTATATACTTTGTATTTTGCCTGCCATTGGGGAAAAATATATTACCGAAATAGAATTTTTCTTTTTTCACAGTTTTTTTTTAAAATGCGTAGGCACTTTGTGGTGAGGTCTCCGCCTTTTGTTATTCACCGCGATTTACTGGTTACTTTATAATGGGAGCACTATATAGGTGAGCTAGCATTGTTTCCTATCGGAGAGACAACACTGTTGCAACGTGGGTATAATCCCCTCTTGACCCACCGGCCTATTTTCGGAAGCGGCAGTTAAATGTGGTTAAAATTATTTTTCATTAGCATGGACGGATGTGGTAGCGCTGTCCTGATACTCATCATTAAGGACACCGGAAGCCCTTAAACACCGTGGTAATGTCTATTTAAACCTCCTGGAGTTTCTGAAAGGAAATCTAGATGGTTCGAAAAGATTTGAAAGGGATTTAAAGAGGCGAATCCCCCTAGGAAAGCGAGAAGAGGTTTTGAGCGACAAGAGATTGACAGAGGAACTGCTGCTCTGAGATAGAGCACCGGAGACCATCGCTAGAAGAAGAATCAACAGACCTGCTATTCTGTGTGATAATGCATTATGTTGATTGTCTGATGGGGGCCGATTAGATGCTGTACGAAACTGTGTTGTACATAATTCAAAGCAACACAACTAATAAAGAGCTTAACTCTAGTAAACGGCTTTGTCCTCTCTCTAAAAAAATACCTCTCTCGAATAGGTTTTGTTGTGGGGCCCCAACACCACAACACGGAAACGACCAAGCCTTATTCGGTATTCCAACCCAAGCCCACTGAGGGGCAGGTCAGAACTCTAACCATTACACCAAGTGGGCGGCTTTTCACAGTTCATTGATTTTAGAATCAATGCAATTTAGCAGACGGATCGCATGAGATTCTGAGTGCAGGTGAACGGGCTATATCCCAACTTTGGGAAATATGGAACCCGGTGCCCACCACTTCCATGTTGGTTGCCATAATGTCTGATGAATTTGCTGATGAATACTGCCTGAACTTGCCATAATGTCTGATGATGATTCAAGGGGAAAATAGAAGTCTGCTTATGTAAGTTTTTTTGCATATTCTGAAACTATATTTTATCTCTGAAATCTTCATACAAGATGTTTTTCAAATCATGCTATTGATGGCTGGGATATATTTAGTGAATCTAGTTTTAAGAAACAGGTTTAAAGAAAGATTCATTAAATATTTAAACATAGTTCTTTAATGGATTTATAAATGTCTTTCCGAAAAATATAACTACCTTTGGGGTGATTAACCTCTTGTATATTTTCAATTGGTTTAGAAGAAATGTAGTATTGACCAAAAGATATTTTTAGATGAATACATTCATTATACGGTTTTAAAAACTGCACTATACGGTTTTAAAAACTGTTGGGAATGATAGGTCTTGCTTGTTTGAACTTGCATGCCAACAATTTATAAGGATGGGTGATGAGTGATCCTTTGCTTTTCGGAGAGTTCGAATGGATCTCACTTGACAATATAACTTCTACATGGATACTCTCCATAGCTGAAACAGTGAGACGGGGTACATAATGGAAGTAAGCATGCGTTATCCCCAAAAATTTCATGATCTCCATAATGACTATCCTCTGGTTCCGGAAAAAATGTTTTATATGATGGTCTCTCTCCTTTTCTAAAATATGCACCAAGACGGAAAACATACACGAAGTCGAAAATTGGTTCCTAATTTAAAAGATAAAATGAATTATGTTACGTATCATACCAATATCCAATTTTACTTAAATCAAGGCCTTCAAGTGGATAAAATTCAAACAAAAGCCTTCATGCAAAAGTCATGGTTAAACCCTATATAGATTTTAATTCGGGGCATAGGCAGAATGACGTCACCTTTTGAAAAAGACTTTTTTTACGCTAATAAACAATGACGTATACGAGAAAACCATGGAGAACATTCGAATTAGTAGGGACATGCAGTTAGCGAGTGATGAACGGAAGGCAAACAAACTTGTGTCAGATACCAGCTTTAAAAGTTTCAAGATTTTTGATAAACAGCTGATGGGAATCGGACGAACGACAAAAAACCTGATCCCCAACAAACTCTTTTATATTGGTTTTGTCATTTAAGAGCTAAGTAAATTTTTATGCATAATTTTCATTTTAGTATAATTGAACAGGAATTTGAAGATAGAGCAAGCCATCTGTTCCCCTATACAGACTACCTGACCTATAAAATCGAAACTGATGATGAATACGAAGATAAGCTACAACATAGCAGGATTTACAAAAAGATAATTTCAATACTGTACTAAAAGGTAGGTTTATTTTGAGATAATTTAATAAAATTATTTCAATCCAAACCATTTGTGTTTATAACTTTTCCCTATGATTTTGAGGTTAGGTTCACAGCCAAAGAATTTTTTTCACAACAACTCTTAAAATACTCAGACCCTTTCCCTTTCTTTTATTGGTGGCTTTAAACCGCTTTTCCGGTTGATACCTTTCTCCAAAAATAAAATAAGGCTATGATTAAAACTTTCCTCATTCACTGAGCAAATGGCAACAGTGAAATGTGAAATGATCCTCTAATTTGGTTTTAAATTAATGATGAATAAGCTTTATAGTCAAACATACTTATATATAAGCAACCCTTAGCCCGATTTGAATTAAACTTGTTTTGTGTTTCTTCTCATATAAGGCCGGCCGCACACGGAGCAACTCAAAAGAAACTGATAACCGACTCCAATCACAAACCAGTCAGTGATGAGTCGTAACCTATGTAATTGAATGGAGCCACGCACACGGCGCAACTGGTTACAAACCCGTCAGCAACGCGTTTGTAAGCAGTCACAGGCAACTCAACGTGTCGAGTCGCTAGCAACTTCAGTCTCTTCAGTTTCTCTTGCGTTGTGCGTGTTATTGCACAATCTATGTTACAGCCGCTCTTTTGGCAAGCTGCCAAATGACGTACACGAGTCACGTGACTTCTACCTAGCGATGAAATGAAATTCTAACGTTTTTTGTTGTATGGAATATGTGCGCCCATATATACAGTCCATTTTTAAACGATTGATCAAAGACAATCTATTGTGACGATTTTTTAAAATAAATTAATTTCTGATAATAATTTAACTAAAAATAATGCCCGGAATAATGATGTTCTTCCTTCCATGACAGGTCGCAAACTATTGATTTGAATCACTTTTGAGTCGGCCCGTGTGCGGAGCCGCATCACTAACGAGTTTGCAACCGATAAGCAATTTCAGTCGCTAACCAGTTCAGTTTCCTTTGAGTCGCTCCGTGTGCGGACGGCCTAAGGCGTACCGTCAGTGTTGCCAACCTCTACGAAGCGCCTCTCCCTAGCGCCATCTGGAAATACCCCTGTTCAACCCTAACACCAACTTGAGATCCCCCTAGACCTTTCTAAAAGAAATTCTGGTTCCAAATAGGCATCCTGTTTAAGAGATAAATTGAAATAAATAGAAAATACACACATATTGAAACGGAGGTTTATTTACATTTGACATATGTATGGAACTTATAATCTAATAAGAAAACGCGTCTCGATTGTACAAAATATTAAAAAATGTCCCCCCCCCCCAAATTCCCCTAAAAAATGTAACCCCTAAAAACACCCCTTTTCCTCTAACTTACCCCCCAAATTTAGGGGGAAAACCCCCAAGTTAGCAACACTGCGTACCGTAATCTTGCTCATGTGACACTAGTGTTTACCACTTTCAGTATATTCAGATTCTTAGCCCCGCCCCTCACCCAAACCCCAAAAGGTTTTGATCTGAAACCCAAATTTATCTATTCCTGAAAGTTCTCCTGTAATAGGAAAATTGGAAATGTCGTGTATAATATTTTGCATGCTCGCTGAACAAAGTATTTGCGAATGAATATTTCCTTCAAATTAATGAGTGATTAAATCGATTAACTTAAAATCTTCCAAACACGCGAACGAAAATTCAAACAATTTTCTGTAAGTAACTCAATAACAGGAAATAATTGAATGAAATGCTTATTAAATTAGAAACAAGCGAAACACATGGTTAACCTTCGATAAAATAGAATAAAAATATTAATTAATAAATAAAAGCAATTAAGTTTTTCGAGCTGTAATTAATGATTAAAATTTATCAAGCGGATTGTTTTTAAAAACCTGCGTAAATCGGTTGTGTATTTTTATTCCAAGATAAGAAAATATTTCAAAAGATTCAGCTGATCGCGGAAGATTTTGCTGCTCGTATTTAGAGAGAATTTAAAAAGTAGTCCAAGAAAATTTATTTTTCACAAACAAAGCGCGTACGCCGAGATGAAAATATATTTCGTGTTTTTATGCTAGCGAATAAATTCATTAAAAGCATAGAGAATATGCTTAATGTAATGTTACTTCTCACTAACCGCTTTAAGAAGCAAATAAAACAAAATACTGCTGAAGTTTTTGCACGCTTAGTTTACGAAATACCGCAAATACCTTTCTTTTAAAGAACGATAAAAATCTGCATTTTTCTCGTTGTTTTGAGTTGTTAATGATCAAAATAAAAAGCAACTAATGCCCATAAAGTGTCATGATACGAAAAATAATTCTAGTGGAGTTCTTTTTGTAATTTTGTTTTCAGATTTTCATTTTTCATGCTGAGAGAAATATGTCATAGTTGCGGGAAAAAAAGGGATATTTTTTCTATGTCTGGGGAAAAAAAATCTGGTGTGTATAATATGTTTCAGGAAGAAGAAATATGTGAGAGTAATGCGGTCAGTTTCCAGTGCGGCTGGAATTTCCCCAAGAAAAAAATGTTAATGACTGCAGTTATTAACACTATTATTTTGCTGAGTATCACTACATTTAATTTATTTTATTTTCCGTTACTTTAGCAAGCTGTACAAAGACTATGCAGCTATTCATAATAAAGCATTAATCCAGCATTAATAAAAGTAACTAGACTACCCGCAACCCATTGGTAAACCCACAATCACAGGTTTATTCTAAAGTATGTTTCTGGTTATATTTTTGGATGATTTGTCATCTTTTTAAAGGTGTTTGAATATTTCCTTTTTTTTTCTTCTTATGCTTAGTGTAACATTACTTTGCTAGAGTAATTTTCTGAAAATATAACACCTTTGTAGTAAGTACCGGATTTCATTTTCAGCGGATAGTTGCTAGTAAAAAAATTTGAAATCTGTTGTTTAACTCATCAAATAATAACACCATAAAATATGGAATAAAATGGTTTTTATTCAGATTAGCTACTTTTTATGTTTTCGATCATAATTTGAGGCGATTTCTCGCCAAATGTGAAAGCCATTTAAATGTTTCCAGACAATATGGATGTCATCTTTTCATATGGTATTCACCAAAAATTAGACCAACCTTAAAAAAAAAAATGCCAAATAGTAGTTAAGGGGACAGTGGACTTTAAAAATTGTGAAATTTCTCAAAAAATTCGATTTTTTAAATTTTACTGAATTGTGAAACTACGGACGAGTAGGAATGTGTTGCAAAAAGAATTTTTAATTTCTGTGATTACTTTTCAAGTTATAGGCATTTGTATTTAATTTAGATATTATGTGGTTACTAATAGCAATAACTTTAAATGTGTTTTTCTCAAAATAAAAATTTTCATGCCATACTAATATTCAAACTGCTCCAGGCGCATTTCTAATTATCGTATTGCTTTGAAATTTAAGTTTTATATACTTAACTGTATATCAAATAAATCTTATTGAAAATAACTATGCTTCGTAGCTCAGAATTTCTAAATTTTGTACTTGAAAAGAAGATTTATAGATATTTTGCGTAATAAAAAGGGTGCTTTCACTATTATTATTTTTTTCTCTTTATATTTTTAACTAGATGAATACCCGTGCTTCGCTACGGGGTACATTTTAGGATAATTACAATGAAAAAGTAGTGAAATTGCTTTTTAGAGGATTTTCTTATAAACAATATATTTTGTTTCTTCATTGGGCGGAACTAATATTACCAGGCTCGTCTGCGAACTTACGCGTGAGCAAGCTACGTAAAACTGACCGTGCGAGAAACAATTTTCTCGTAAATGTACGCCAGCATATTTTAAAGTTTGGCCTTGGGACTTATTTATCGTCATGGCGAAGCATATTTTGAGAGGAAATTACAGTTTTATATATAGATTTGATTTAATATCCATAAAACATACTAATTTGAACAAAATTTTTAAAAATTTCCATCTCAATTTGTCTAGTGGTTAAATTTTATCTTTTACTGTATTTTAATATTTTCTTTGTCAATTAATTTCGTTGTTATGCACGTGACGCAAAATTAATTTAAAGTATCACAAAAAGAAAAGAAATCTCGTGATCAACATTTAATAAATTAAATTCAAAACTTTCCAAACGATTACTGTTTTGGAAGCTAATGTTCTGCTAATTTCCAGTAAAAGCTAAAATCATTTGAAAACCACACACCAGTGTTCCACTCACACGCAACACTATAAACCCCTAAAAGGATGCAATAATAAAACGTATAAAAAATCTATTAATTTAAATAATTAAACACACACAAATGTATAAATTACACAAAAGTTTACTTAAATTCTTTAATCTGTCTACATCTCCAGCATAGAAATATTTTCGGGGCATTTACAGAACATGGTATATTTCACTTTTGAAAACACGCATTAAATAAGAATCATCTCAATGAGAAATTTCTGAAATGAGCATGGCAATGAAGATCGTGTGTTTACAAACAACAGCAGTAACCGAAATGCGTTAAAATATAAATTTTAAGAGTATTATGGTAGTGAGTTGTGTATATAAATAAAAACTTTCCAAACGATTACTGTTTTGGATGCTAATGTTCTGCTAATTTCCAGTAAAAGCTAAAACCATTTGAAAACCACACACCAGTGTTCCACTCACACTATAAAACTGAATTACAGTACTCTACATTTATATGGGCATTGAAAATTGTGGTTAGTACAGGGCAATACGGGACAATCCACGCATTGTCTATAGACACTTGCTTTCTTTGGCTATTATTTGATCCGTAATATCTGCCTCATATGCCGTATGTTTCTAAACGCCATTCCCGAATGAAGAAATCGTATAGAGGAGGCTTCTGCAACATGCGGACAGAGACAGTTGTTTTGTGACAACTGAGTGAAGTGGTGTCATCTTTGGCTATTATTTGATACGTAATATCTGCCTCATATGCCGTATGTTTCTAAACGCCATTCCCATATGAACCACAGCCTAATTCCTTTAAAATGGAACAAAATGAGTAACTTCAGTTAACCATGTATTCGACTACTGCTACAGGGGCATCAAAATGTGAGAATACAGAGTTTAAATCAGCCAAAACTGCAATTATGGTGTACATATGACACCTAACTTCTCCAAAAATCTTTGCCTTTGTGATGAGACTCATAAGTGATTTTTGTTTTTCATGAAACACTCTTGCTAACAAATCATGACCATCCTGTGGTTTTTGTCCAACTATTCTTTGCTGTTGTTGTCTGATTTCTTCCAGTCTCGCTTCTCTTTCCGGGGTAAAAATTCGGAAAATCATTCGGGAAAAGCTGAAAAGTAAACAATACCAAATCAATTTAAAAGCTAAATACAGTATAAATAACGTAGAAAAAATAACAGTATGAATAACACAGTATGAATAAAAAAGTACAGGCCAATAATACAAAAAATTTTTTTAAATCGTAGTAAGCAATGAAAAATATTTTACACACTTCAATAATAGCAAAACGAAACATGATGGTAAAATAGAAAGGAAAGTTAAAACAGAAGTACGAAGTTAAATTCTAAAAATATAAATGAGGTATAAATCAGCTATCGATTCTAATTTATGAATCAGGACATGAAAAAATTACTGCATGTATAAAAAAATTAACCTTACCTCCATTAATTTCAACACTTCTTGACCTGTGGCTTGTCCAATCATGTGAAATATAATTCTTGTCAATAATTCTTGTTAACCTAAACTGTTATTTGTGTTTTTTTTTAATTTAAAAAAGTTATGTTCTCAAAATATGACAATTAAGAAAAAGATATCATCGAGAAAAAATAAATCATGCTACTTAAGAAAGTCATACCACAAATTTCTATAAAATTAATGTGCAACTATATTTGACGTACAAAATAATGCATATTTAATACATTGTTAACATGTTTTAACATAAAAAATTTCCACAATCAAAAGCTAAAATTAGTTTAAAATATTAGCTTTAGGATTTTGTGCAGAATGATAGGTGTTTTAGCTAAATTTCATTAAAAATTACTTCAAATTGATCAATTTATAAAAAAGGTATGCTATTTAGAGGTAAGTTTTTGTTTCTTTTTTTGATTTGTAAGTGCTATTTTAGCATAAAAGACCAAAAAAACCTTTACAAAATTATTTTTTTTCAAAGCTAAACACAAACATAATTAACAGTTGTTTTAAAACACCCCTGGTAAACATTGTTAAGTTTCGAAGTATTAGAATGATAATAAAAAATATTCCAGAGTTTCAGACAGAAGCATAAAAAGAAAGAATATGCAAAAAAGTAACTAAATTAAACAAAAATTGACAGAATACAGAAAAAGTGAACACCGGCAAAAGTAAATAAAACGTTTCCTTGTGCGCATGCGCATTTCTTATGAATGATTCATTCCGACGCCTAGAGTACCGCGTTGAAAGAACCACATAAAATTTGTGTTGAAATATCGTTCTTTAAAATTCAATTAAAAATCGAAATTTTAAGATAGAGACTTGAAATGAGGTTTATATGAATGAGAAAGCTTTCATCTTCCAGATGATGTAAATATTTTCTTTGTAAGATAAAAACACGAAGAGCATCGACCGTAGATGCTAAAAAGTGCATAAATTTCTACGCTTCAAATAGCCAATTCTTGGCAAAATGGTGCTTTCACAATGATTGATGATTATTTTTTTTTTTGTGTGTCAATTTTGGAAATTTTACGCCCACATCAGTGTTATGGGGGCCCCCATCCCGAGTTGTGCCTATAGTCAAGAATTTTCTAAATCGGGCTCTGGGTTTTGGATTAAGCGGACTTTCGGATTACCGAGACTCCACTGTATTATGTAACATACAATAAACCCAAATTTTAGATTGTTTGAGTGAAAATTTGCAGTTATGGACAATCTTGAACACGCAGACACTTTAGTGGAATTCATGTTTCTATAAGCTTACTGTCTGCCATGAAAAAAAAACAGTATTTCACAAACAGCTCAGCCTGTAGTAACAGCACGAATGAATCTTTATATGAACGCCGCCTCTGTTTTAAGGAATGAAACCATTCCGCTGAAGTAAATACTTAAAAACCATCTCCGGTCTCATTTCCTACCCAGAAACACTTGCGGAAATATCCCTGGAAATAAATTGATAAGAAACTCCTTTAAACAGTTTTCAATTTCCTGTTCTTAGAGCCGGTTCGTAATTCAGGGAGAATGCACGGCTCTGTACTGTGAAACATTTTCGATTTTTCTCCGCTTTTTGGCGAAAAAATCGAGAGGTTTCGTGTAATTACGGATATATTTTATAAACGTTGTTCTTATGGTACAAGTTGAGATAGTTTAACGTTCCGTTTTCATTAATGGGAAATCAACTTGTCGCTTTTTGTGAATACTTTGTTCTACAAAGATATATTTCAAGAGGACTGTAATCCATTTCTCTATATTTCTCTGTTAATTGTTATAAAATATGTCTAAGCGATTGAGGTAATTATTTTTCCCAAACATTATTTCAGTTACACATTCACTTTTATGTAGGATTCCATTGAGCATTTTAAAATAACTCTTGATTCTATTTTTATGCTGTAGATATGTTTAAATTAATGTAAAGATGTATAAATATAAATAAAGTGTAGAATAAATATGAATTTTAAATTGTTGAAAAATGGATACTGTCCGACCACGGAAGCTAGGTCCCTGGAAGCTGTTACGCATGCGCGAGAAAAGCTAGTCTACTTAGAAAATAGGGGAAGACGTCATATTTTCGGATGTGTTTGTTTATGAAATACGGAATGTATTTCAGACTGCTTTTTGTCCGCAATTTTAAAGTTATTTTTGAAAACTTTATTTTTGATCGAATATGTGAATAATAATTTCAAAATAATAAAAAGACAGAAGCAAATCTATTTAAAAAATAGGAGTTTTATAGGAGTGGATATTTTCGGATGACATCACAATCATAATTATCAAAAGCTACGTTTTCGGCGGTTCTTTTTTTCTGAAGTTTCCTCGGAGATTCAAATTTTGGAGTTTCTTCACCCTTTGCTTCTCTGCGTATTCTTTTTACACTGGACATTGATATCCTTGTCATTTCACTAGCTCTCTTTGGGGATTGCGAAAGTGGAACAATAACATTTCCTTCTAGTGGTTCTTTATCACACAATTTAATTACATTGTGTATTATACGTTTACAATCACTACGGAACGGCTTATTCCGAGCAGTTGTGTTGGGTAAAGGATCCAGTAATTTCAATATAATAATCAAAATAACAGACGAGGAAAAAGCAAGAAAGCGCAGTTAGTAACCGATTCTAAAGAATGTCGAGAGACTACGAGACTTTTCCCCCTCCTTGCTCAGCAGCCTTACCTACAGCGTGAATAGAATCGTCTTGGCACTATGCCAACCGTGTTTCTTCGTACTGTGGTCGGACTGTAAGTGATTACAGACTTCACCAGTCAACAAAAGTACTATAAACCGAGGAAAAATAACGGGGTGTTCTTTCAATGAATAAAAAGTTATATTTATATGAAAACTTGGCGCTTACACAAGTGAAGATTGCCATATGAGTTACACAAAGAAACCAAACAAACTCTGTCTTTTGTTCTCTACCACCAGAAAAAAAAAACCTCGATGTTGATAATTTCTCTCAAATTGTAGATAAATATTATCAAACCTCAATCAAAATAAAAAATTGGAAAGATTAATATTCCTACATTTTACGGTATTTTGGGCAGCAAATAGGTTGACATCAATCAATTAGACCTTTGATTAGTATTGTATCTCAGATCTAAAATTCTTAATTCTAACACAGGTAAAATTTGCTTACCTGTTCTTCCCGGTTGGCGACTAATATGTTCTCGATGTTCTATAGTATGCTAAAAAGAATCTTAGCAACCATGATTCGGAAATAAACCATGCTTCTATAAAAGAGGAGGCTAAATTAAGTTTAAGTAATTTATATTAAACAACGATATTTACAAAATATATACATTGTTTAAGTTATTGAGGAACAGCGCACTCAAAAGATAGATTTCTTGTCTAAACCATCTAGAAATCTGACAGTTCCCATTGCTGTCCAACAGGTGGCGCTGAAAGCAAAGGTCAGATGCAACAATTATCGAATATAATTATTGACCTTATTCCAAGGAGAGAAAAATGACGACACGAATCATTCTATGGACACTACGATTATAAAAATATTATTACGATATATACAAATTGCACATAGGTAACAAATTACAGAAAGGTCCTTCCATCACCAAAGCCGAAAGTCTTCTCACACATTCTCAGAGTAGAAGTAGGAGTTATTTTTCAACAACTCGATGTTAGAACACGATATGCGAATGTCAAAGGGCGATTCAAACAGGGTCCAATGCGAGAATGTGTGAGGAGAAATGC
Source organism: Dolomedes plantarius (assembly GCA_907164885.2). Classification (NCBI taxonomy): domain Eukaryota; kingdom Metazoa; phylum Arthropoda; class Arachnida; order Araneae; family Dolomedidae; genus Dolomedes; species Dolomedes plantarius. The sequence continues at coordinate 26,335,955 of OU015493.1, read as the reverse complement.
CTAGGCATGTAAAAGGGTAATTAGAGCATCAAAAATTATTAATGTCTTTTATCTTGAGTATTTTTATTTCTAGTAGGACGTAAGTGTTTTAAAGTTTACTAGTTAATGCAAATTTAAATATAAACAATCCAGTTAAATTTAGAGTTTCATTTGTTGGCAGAATTGTAACACTAAATGTTCGAGGTACGTTACTAACTCTGGCATTTCCTTAACTTATAAAGACCTAGGGCAAGAGTGGTAAAATTTTCTTGTCCAACGAATTATAAATTTAAAAGTAATAATTCTTAACAGAACGTGCACTTGTGGACGTCACGGCATCCAATTTAAAATTAAACTTATGTGTCTCTACACATCATCAAATATACCTTTTTTTTTATAATGTTGATTTGAAATATATTTGCTATTCAAATCCGATGATTTTCCTGGTCGTATTGGTCTCCTTTACATCCAGTCTTGCAATATTTGGTATTTTAGGAGTTCAGTTGATTACTTTCATACAAAAATGAGCTATTCCGTCTGCATGTGGATTGAGATATTTCTGAGAGATATGTTCAGTTGACTCATACCTAACCTTCAACCAAATAACCCACCATACCAAACCTTTCACCAAAGTGAATAAAAATTTGGCAAATGGTATTTCTGGGAAGTCATTGGTCAATCTATATATATAAAACAGTTCCGTAACTGACTCACTGACTCACTGACATACAACTCACAGACCAAACTGCTGGACCTAAAGGGCTGAAATTTTGCATGGCGATTCTTCTTATAGTGTAGGGGTGCACTAAGAAAGATTTTTGAAAATTTCTTCTTAGATTTTTTAAATTAAATTTTTAAGCTGTTTTAGTAACTTTTTTTTAAGTTTCCATTTAAAATAATAATTTGAGGTTTATAAAATTTATATCACGAGAAAGATCATAAAAATTCCTTTAAAATGAGATCTTTTTCGAATCTTTACCTCCCTTTTCTGATTTTTGGTGAATTTTTAAAGATTAACTTTTAGAATTTAATTTATTAAATGCCGATCACGTGATTTTTTTCTGGTACTTTAAATAAATTTATCGTCACGTGCATAACAACTAAATAGACAAAAGAATATTTTTTTCCTTGCTAATGCGGCAGACGATTGGACATTATTTTGTCTATAAAAATATCCCTCGCGATTTTTTTATAAATATATATATATTTTTCTACGTCAATTGTATATATATTGATCGTCTTATTTATTATAAATATATATATATATATATATTTTTTTTTTTGGCATTAATTGCATATATTGACCGTTGTATTTAATTTGAATGTACTCCGTAGCGAAGTGCGGGTTTTCAGCTAGTTTAAAAATAAAATTACTGAAAAACACCTAATTGTTGATTCTGTATAATTGTATATATCTTCATCACATTCTAAAGAGAAACGTTTGTGCTCACGATTACAGCACATTTAGAAACTTTTCAGGGGTAGTGCGGTGGGGCTTTGAGGTTCTCACGAACATTAAAGATTTCAAAACTGCATTCTACTTTCCAACGGTAGATCATCGGGAATTATTATTTTAACGTAGGATTACGTTCCTCCATAAGGGTCCTCCGGAAAGAAAAATTTATGACGCTAAAACCGTCGTCGCGAGTTATAAATCAAGAGTGGCAGAGTAGACATATGTAACTTATTTTTCTTACCATCGACCTATTCTGCATAGGGTTATCACTCATCCTTCTCTTCGTATGTAGGAATTTTATTGTAAAAATAAAAGAGGCAAGCAACGATAAGTAATCCTACGTTAATAACCCGCGGTAGTTCTGTTGGAAGAGACCACCTGAATGTTTTTCTTTTTTTATTTTTTTTAATTTTTTTTTAATAAAACTATCGATGTTTTTTTCTTCTGAGGAATATGACATGATAAATAATACTTTTCATCACAGAAACTTTTCAGGTGTAGTGGTGGTGGTTGGAATTGAAGGCTCACGAGTAACAGAATTTTCTAGATGGTATTCAACTTTACAAATTTAGAACATGGGAATTACTTTTTATTTTACAATTGATTTATTTGCCGAAGAATAGTTGAAAATAAAAAAAAGAAAAAATAAATAAACGAGATTAGATGGAGGGGGCATAACGCTTTTTCCCTACGTGACGATTTCTGCCAGTTCACTCTACTGTAAGCCGCAGGTATATAAAGATTCTTGGAGTGCCATGGTCGAACGACTTTACCTCCAGTAGCAAGGTATGTGCATCAGAAAATATGTGCTCAGCAGTAAATAAAAATATAAAAATTAAGCCCTCTTCAAATAAGTAAAATAAAAATTATAATAAGAATTAAAAGAACAAAATTCAAATATTTAGAATTATCTACATACAAAAGCATCCACCGGGATCGAACCGGGGACGAAAGTATAAGAGCAGTGCGCTCTATCACTGTGCCAGCCATAGCACAGCAATTTTTTTTTTAAAATTGTACTCCGTAATAACTAAAGAAATTTTACACTTTGGAGCATTTTTATTTTTTGCACAAAAATGCAACTAAAATTATAAAATTTAAATTATTCGGGGAAAAGTATAGTGGTATATTGTGTTTTAAACGCTCCTAAATTCCTTTGGTGAACGAAATTCATAAAATGAATCCTGTTTCAAGGTGCAGAAAATTTCGTGCTATCTGAAAATACCATTTTTATTGAATTATCAGCATTTATGTAGCTGTAAATAGTAGACAAATTTTCGCCATAGGATAACATTGAGGTGAGCGAATCCAATAGGGTTAGTACACAGCAGCCTTAAATTGCAGAATTTCAAGTATTATATATCAGGAGCCTAAACCTTCGGTATACATTTTGTGAAACATGACAAAATGACGAAATATATTTATTTATTAATGAAAAATATAATTCAATGGATAATAATCTTGGAGAGACAGAACTTTAAAAGCTCAAAACTTTATTAAGATTTGGTTGGATCTTAAAAAGCAAGTGAAATCTCAACAGCACTTTCTTTATAACGTTATTTATTTAATGACACATTTTTTTAACTCTTGCATACAAAGTATTTGCTGCGACGCTAACACAACATAACTTGCTTGTAGCTGTCAATTTCAGGAGTACAGACATTTTATGCTTTTCCTCTCATATTAACACCTAAAAACAAAGGTCTTTAGTGGAAATACCTAGACCTTCATAGATAAACGGCAAGGTTCCTTAGCTGCAAAACCTTTCACCATTGCGTAGATAAAGAACTAATCTCAATCATTCTGCGCATACAGTACTCGTGTGCTGTGAAACATCTCTACGGCGACCGAGCATGGTACCGAAAAGAGTGGCCGTTTTGAGGGGTTGTCGTCAAAAGGAGGTTTCCTCCATAACATTAGCTCTATGGAAACTTTAATCGGTTTTGAACAAGATAGGGCCGTTTAAAGGGGTGGCCGGCTAGTAAAGTTTCACCGTATATCTGGCATCTCCCCTCGAAGAATCTGCACGAATTTCCAGTATTTTTTGTTTATGTTCAGATGTTTGTAATGATACAGTAAAAGATAGTTTATCCGGACTAACTGGGACCACAGGCAATCCGGACAATCGAAAATCCGGATAATTCGGGTAATATGGGTAACAAGCAAAGCAAAATCCTTAACTAAGCAGACCTACCGTTTATTACAATAAAAAAACTATGTTTTGTAACAAAATTGCATAATATTGTTTACAAGACATTAAAAAATATAAAATTAACTTTTCTGAGTGAACCCACGTCAACGCCCTGTGACACTCTAGTAAAGCTTTCTGAAACTCAACTAAAAGCATTTTATTACCATAATTTATTGTGCAATCTATGCAGGAACTATACATTGAATCAAGCTAAAACGCGAATATTTAGCGTACATATAGGTACGTTCTTGCTATCATAGTTAAAAATTATTTTATAATGTGAACATTAAATTTAAAAAAAAATCTACAAATCGGATCCGGATAATCTGGATCAACGAAGGCCGGGTAAACGAGGTTGTACAGCAATTGCTTTTGAGTTACACTTATCAAAACGGTTAATTGTGGGAAATTCATTCCCACAGTTGAAATATCAAAATGCAATAACACGTATTCTTGACTAATATTTAATTAAACACAAACCAATAACAACTTATGGTCACAACAGATTATCACAATAAGAAAACACAGAATCTCAGTGCCCGTCTGACACGACATTAACGCTCGTCTAGCGTAAGTAAGATAATACAGCGTGCATTCTGCACTCAGTAAAAGTAAAAACACAGCGTGCCGTTTGCACCCCGCAAAAGTAAACATAGCGGGCGTTCCATTACCTCCGCCCACTCAGCATCAGTGGTTGAGTTGCATTTAGTTTGCTCAAGTGGTGCCTCATCCGTGTTGCCACAAGAGAAGAATTCCCACAAGTTCGGCCATCCTGCAACCCAGTCCTCGGCTGTCTGCAATTGATGAACCTAAAAATATAAAAAGAAAGAAAAAAAATCCGATTCGTGGATAGCACACTGCTTTGTTGCATTTTACAACACCTAGCATTGTTGCACATAGCATTGTACCACAATGCAAAAATCTTATTGATCGCGGATGAAATGTTGATATGCAGGGCCCGATTATGAACGCGGGGGCCCCGGGGCATATGCTATTTGGGGGCCCCCCTTACGGACATTTATAAAAATACATACTATTAGAAGTACTAGGTGCATACACCAAGGGGGTTTTGGGGCCCCCCCCTAGTATCAGGGGGCCCTGGGCAAAGTCCCGATTTGCCCTTGCGATAAAAAGGCCCTGTTGATATGAATGGAAACAAAAACTTTTCACAAATTTGCAACAGAATCTCAAAAACGGAATACAAAAAATGGCTCGAGTTGAACTAAGAATCGATTTAAGACTGTAATTTGTTTAAAGTATTTAGCTGATTTATTTACACATTTTATGACACAAACGTTTGAAAAAATTCATCATCAATTTTCTAATATTTAAGATGCATTTGAATTATTAGTAGCTAATAAATCATGAAGTTCGAGTTTAGAATCCTGCCTAATTTCATTTAGCTGTTTTATCTTAGTGTCACGTAATTCAAAATTATCGTACACTTGAAACTGATACCGTATACTTCAACTGATTATATTATCCCTGAAAATAAAATTTTGGAAGCAAATATCACGGTCAAGTAAAGAATACAGCAGTTAACAGATATTTACACAGTACGGAATGAACATTCCTTATTTGTCAAAACATTCATTGATTCAAGCTGTATTGGAAATCGATGCAGGTTAATGAGATCTTTTCGAATAATTTGTGTAGCTGACCTCACAATGTCTTTAGAAATAATGAAATTGTTTATTTCTGTGACTAATATTGCCCTGTCAAATAATTTCAGTGCTCTCTTTAAAGAAGCTTTTTATTTACATTAATATTGAGTTGGAATAATGTTTTATTTAATTAATTTCCGAGGCAACAATGTACTAATTTTACTATTTTTTACTATATTTATTTTAAATATAATTTTATATGTAGAGAGATAATCACAACTTTCATTATATTGTATTAATAAATTAAAAGATCATTTTATTCCCCTATTTCCGTAATTTCTGACAGAATATTAAAGTTTTGTGAATATAATGATCAGTTAAAAAAAAAGACTACCAAAACTCAAACTCCTGTTATTTATGTACTGTTTATCTCAGAAAAGAAATCGCCAGTCCGTTCTGAAGCTGAAGTGAACAGCTGTTACTTTGATGTGCTACGAAAGATGAATACGTAGAACGATTGTTTTCTTGTTGGCGCAGAGAGGGCTAGACTTTCCCTCTGCGGCCAAAATATATTGGCGGTTTTTCCCCGAATGATCACGAATTATCTATTTGTGTACATCTAGGTAAGAGCGAATATGTGCACATATACTATTATATAAGCATTAAATACTTTTTTTAAAGATAAGTGCTAAGGATATTTTTTTGGGGTAAAAACTGCACTTAATTGGCTAATTAATGATCAGGAGGCGTTACAGTTAAAGAAAAATAATAATTTGGTTTTTCGAATATTCCGGAAGCAGAAGTTGAGGCGGAACTGAAAATGTAGGGTGGGGAGGGGGGGACTCCTGTTCCTCGAGTGGCCGATGGAAGTTAACAAGGAATTATCATATTTAATAAGCTTATGCCACTGGTGCATTCATTCACATTCAACTTAAATCGCTCACTTTGATAACTTGTAATTTTAGCAAAATTGTTTGCTTTCTCATTTATTTCTCACATATTCTAAACAAAAAATGTCAACGAGGTTAAACATATGTCCAACTTGCTGCGCCTGTCGAACACTATTTCAGGATTAAATTTTGTTGTTGTTGTTTCTAATGATCCTAGCTGGAAGTTCCAGACCAGGTCCATATAGGCTTCGGGCTGAAGTGTGCGGCTCCAGGTTATATAGCACCACAAGATTCGGAGTCTATCTTACCTAGTTGCCACCTCAATTTGGACCGAGCACCCCAGGGTCGGCATCTGAAGGGATCGTACCCTCTCTCACTCTCTCTGACCTCATAGAGGGAGTTTCCTGTTTATGAATTTCACGTGCCCATATCCGTCCTAGATGACGAAGATATTTTGTGGCATGCATCGAGATTCGATCCGAGCACACTCAGCACCGAAAGCCAGGGCTCTACCACAAGGCTACCTCGAGCTCTAGGATTGACTTTTGTACGGTATGTAATGATGCTAATATACTTATTTTTCAGTTGCCAGGCTTTTTCTTTCCTCCTTTTATTCAGGTAACCCGTTTTCTATATTTAGACTACTAAAATTTAAGTTAGTCCTGAATGAACGGTGTTGCCATAATTTGGTCTCTTAAAATTGCGAAATTTCAGCACTCAGTTACATTTTAACTAAAGAAAACAACTATAATAAACGTTTTGGTTTCAAAATATGACAGAATAATGAAATTTTACTTATTTAAAAAAAAGTGGATATAGTTAATAACAAGTTTATAAAAGCTAAAAAAGGAATGTTTGAAATTATATTCATCTCGGTTCCAGTTCTGTTCTGAAATATAATTGCTCGGTTGAATCAATTTTTTTTAGTTTTTCAATGAAAATGCGTAGTTTCTGTTATATTTCGAACCGTATATCATTCTCTGTTTATTAAAATTCTTTATATTTTGCATGTGGTATGAACGCTTGTAACTGAACGAAATTAATCGAGGCCAACTAATTCACTAAAGCAGCATTGAATATTTCATAAATTTTTTCCCTATTTTTACAATCAAACTAAGTAAAAGGCAACTAATTTGCATTTAAATAAGTAATCAATCATGGTGCTTTTCGAAAACAAGCGAAGAATTTTCAGAAGTAAACGGAATTCATGAAAGTTTTGCTATGAAATGAAATTACTTTTCTTGCGTTTGAAGTAGATAGTTGACTTTGAAATTAATTTAATGTTTGCAGTGGTATTTAATATTTCAACGACAAGAGATATTTTCGCGAACGGAAATTTATCATCTGCTGCGGTGTCTTGCAAGGTAAATAAAACCAAGAACGAAATTCTTATTCTAAAAGTTTTTGAGTTTTAAGAGGGAGAAATGTTAAACATTTTATGTTTGCTTAAAAATTTCTGTTTTGAATGGTTATTTTCATAAAAAAAATAACTGTTTGACTCGGAAGCATAAACTTTGTTTCCAATTTTATACATTTTTTCGAAGTCGAGAATAGGTTCTGGAAATATAAAGGAAATAAAATATATAATTGCGTAGAAGTTACATTTAACATACCTTTAACAAAGATTGTGGTCACTTTACTGATATAAGGTTCGTAAAGAGGATTTAAAAAAAATAATTTCAGAAATATTAACTTCCAGTTTTCTGTATCACTTTAGATTATAACTTCTGCATCAAACTTGTCATAGGAAATGTAAACGAAATCAAATCTACGTTACGTTGGAGTTAACACTAAGTCAAAAGTTCTTAATCTTTTTTACGTCGTGGACCCCCTTTGACAATCTGGCGAAAGCTACGGACCCGTCCTTCAGATACTAAATACTCATATGACGAATTGTTTCAAACAACAACAAAAAAATGGAAATGTAGTTAAGTAACAATAGTTTAAAAAAATTAATTATATTCCATTACATTTGTATTCTTGAATGGGAAGGATATGCATGAAATCAAATACAAAAGAATTACAAAATAAATCAGTATATTACAAAAACAATTTGTGATTAAATAATGAGTTTATAATTTAATGACGTACCATATAACGACCGCACAGCAGTACATCTGACTGAAGTGAAATTCAAAGGCTACTACGTAGCTTCAATTAAAAAGTCTTGGAGTTAGTGCTTTGCCGAGCGAGTTCCTCGACTAGAATTTTCCACCAAGTAGGCGGACCCCAAATGGGTCCATGGACCACAGGTTTAGAAACCTTGCTCTAAGAGCATCCAACAAATGTGGTGCTGTTGGCGATTTAGTAGAGATTTTTCTACTAACTTGAGAACTTTTATTCCTCAATTTTCTGTACCACTTTAATTTTGAACTTCTGTGACTTTTTGGGGCTCAGCGGCTGATGCCCATATTCAGCGATTGCAGACAATTCAAAATAAAACACTCCGTAGTATTACAAAGGCGACCTGGTATCTTAAAAACGTGCTTGTTGATAGGGATCTGAGAATCGAACCCATTCGGAAACAAATTAAAGAACTTGCAACTAACTTTTACAATAGGTGATATTCAATAGAAAACGAAGAAATGCTTAACCTCCCGACCATGACCCTAAGGAATGTTTTCGGCACCCTAAGGCCAATTTAGTTATTTATCCTGGCCTCCTTCCCCCTTCTTAACTTTCCTTCCAACCTTCTTCTAAAACATAAATTAAATTAACCCGGTGTTTGTGGTTCTGACCTGTCATAATGTGATGGATCAACCTCAAGATTATCTCATCTACTTTAGCTTAAATCTCAACCACCGTGTCTATTCTTATTATTTCTGCCACCTTAAATAGTTGTCAAATGTATTTATTTTTTTAAAATTTCTATTCATTTATTTATTTTCCAATTAAAAAATTAATTTAATTTTTTCCCCCTTAACTTTCATCGTTAACACTTTTGCTTTAATCGTAAGAACGGAAATATAGCCACAAAAAACTATTCATACTGACGATATGGAGCTCTGCTCTCCGGTGCCTCGTTAACGTACCATGTCCATGTCAATGTATGTAAAGGGAATACGATCTAAGTTACAGAGGAGTTAACACTAAACGTACATTTAACGAAAATTATACACTACTGATGTTGTTGTTGTGTTGTTGTTACTAATCCCTCCTGATGTAGTAGCGCTAGATCAGGTCCCTGAATCCATATATCCTCGGTAGGCCCATCAAATGGTGATGATCGGTAATAAAATCCTTCCTAGATAAGTTTAGACAAGTTAGGATGTGACCAGAAGTGACCTGCTCATTATTACACTTTTTACAAGTGGGAAAGGTTTTGTTTTGGGGATCAAATTTTAGGCACCTTCAGTGGCCACTCGCAAACCTAGAGATTGCAGTCTGCTCAGCTCTATTTGACGTTGAAGGCAAGAGCCCTACCAGGGCAGACACTAATGTACTAGTATTGGACCGGGGAGATCTCCAAGAACTCTGGATAAAAGATTTCCTTGCGTAATATGCCTCCAGATAAGATTTTTAAAATTTCCAATGGCAAGAATTTCAGGACAACAGATATCAAAAAGACAAAATTACAAGAACAAGATAGAAAAATGACATCAGTTAATCCATCAACTTATGTCTGGCAATCCAATAGCGCTCCCATAAAGAAACGGAGGTAGAGCAGGGCAAGAAGCAAGGTGAAGCATGCCCATTTCTTCCTGGTTATCACACAGGAGACAAAGAGGGTCGGGAGCCAAGTTAATTCTGTGGAGGTGCTTGCGGAGGCAGTCATGTCCAGAAAAAAAGCCGTAGCATTGCAACAGATTTACCTCTAGGACACTCAGGAATATCGTGGACATGGACATACCAGGGCTTGTGACCGCTTCTAGCTGCAACAACCTGTGAGAAGGAACACCTGAGGGTCTTTTTGACTATCGTCTTGATGGGATGGTAGGCCAAATCCTGGTTGTTTAGCTGTAAAACAGAAGTCCCCTTCTTCGCTAGGAAGTCAGCAGCCTCGTTCCCCTCGATTCGACGCAGTGGGCCGGTATCCACTGCAAGACAACTTGTTATTTTAAGTTAGAACATATGCTAATTAGCATATTCTGTATAGTGGCTTATTATTTAATTATTTATTTATTTATTTTTTGCTAAATTATTAATTTAAGAAATTCACTCTGACACATGTCTGAGAATAACTGAAGAGCACGTACTCAAATTTAATATTTAATGTAACTATTTAATTTCTCTTCATATTACATACATTAATTTCTACACTGACTACACACTTTTACAGAGAAAATCATATCAATTAATATCATACGTTAAAAGATTATTATGACACATAAAATCCAAATTACTCAAAAATATATCGCCGTGCTCTCCCTTGATAAATATAATACAAAATAATATTAACTTACCACCACCTTCGTATGGAATCTGTACATCTCGTATCTCATCAGTCGACCAGCAGAATCGGCGAAGCAAGCCACAAAAAAATGGCGGATCTCATCGATATTCTTACCACGAGGTCCTATCTCTGTCGGTCCTAAAAATCCCACTCCTTCGAAAAAACTTTTCTCATGCCTTCCTCTAGAACTGGGGCGAGCAGAGGTCAGCTATCCTCGAACAAACACCTTTTTCTCTCATTGGCTAAAAAAAATGTTGCTAGGCCGTTGCCATGAGGACGCTAGACCCCCCTACAGCCGAGAAGGGGTGGTAAGGCACGCTTTTATTCTTATACAAAAAAAGAAAAACCTCTTTACGATAAGCCTCCGATTTGCCTCCGGGGGTACATACCTTTCCCCCAGAAACCGGTACAAAATACAGGCGCGAATCCAACACACATACATCCTATGACATACACAACAAACAGATACACTAGAATGTGCATGGAACCGAATCAATGTTGCATCAAGACTATGGGACAATAAAATATATTTACAAAGTCGAATTCCATGTCACATTCCCCCCCCTCCCATAGGAAAAAAAAAAAAAAAACACAAATATAAACTCAATTAATCCAAATCAGGATATAAGACCTTGGACTGGGCCAAGGGAGCCATATTACATGCCAAGTCTACTAGAATCAAAACCAGTTAATTTCTTGGAAAAGTTCTGTGAATATAGCAAAACAGTCTCGAGCATGAAACTCGCTCCTCAGAGGATCTGGCGGATCGGCGAAGATACTTCACTTGCTGTGAAACAGGAACATCGAGACCTTCTGTTGAGAAGAGAATGCCGAAGCAGTAACTCTGGCGACCTCAGCAGAGACTTGCATGAGGAAAAACTCCATCGGAATCCTCTGGATCTTCCAGGATGTAGCATCGTCGTCGTCGTTTCGATGATGCAGTAAGAAAGAAAGAAGATGATAAGTTGAATGTATAATTTGTATGTGGCACAGTCTCTCCAGTAGTGTTAGTGCGCGGTATCATAACCTGCTCCTTGAACTGCAGCAAACAATTTATCCCAGACAGTGTTCTCTTGCAGCACACATGATTTGTAGAACGCTCAGCATGATAATAGCAGAAGCGCAAACAGTAGTTGGTGGTGGTGGTGGTAAGTAATGGAGGTACGGCAAAAACACCAGGGAGAGCACAGTGGCCACAGTGAGCATACAAAATCATTACAATGTACAAAAGGAGGATATGCAAAATAATTAAATAAATAAATAACTAGATGTAGTTAAAAATTTGTTATTATTATTATTATTGATTATGGGCACCAAGCAGATCACAAAATTGCACAATAGTAGCAGGCAGCAGAGACAAATAAACAAATTTTTTTTTTTTTTTTTTTTTTGTTATGTTAACTAGCAATTAAATAGCATACTAGGCACCAGCCCACATTAGCAATATCACTAGACAATACAACAGCATGCCTCGACGACTCTACATGTAGTGCAAACAACAGAATAAAATAACAAATTCTTGTGATAGCTAAACAAAATTAAATTCGTTGAAATAGCTGTTAAATTTTCAAAGTCCATTATTATTAAATTCTTTATTTAATTACAGCTTGTTGCAACGACCCATAGATAGACTTCACTAACTTAACACAAACAGGAGCCTTCGCATATGAATTCTGAGGCTGGAACAATCACTTCACCAATATAAACAAACACACATGATGTGGGAAAAGTTGGGTCGTGCATGAACACCAATGCACAATATTTGAGAAGCATTTAAAATAAGATTCTATCAACATAGATTCTTAATTAAATTGACATAAATGATGTGCATAAAATAAACATTAGGTTATACAGAGCACTAGATATATATATATATATTTATACAAACATGGGATTACACACACAAAGGAAAATTATTTCTGCATTATTGCAGAGAGATACATAGGTCTAGAGAGCTATGCATTTCATGTATCAAGGAACACACTTGACATAACTACATGCCTAACAAGTAAAGTTTTATGTGAAAATAAAGAAGAGAAAAAAAAGTTATAAGATTAACTATCTATATTCAATGATAAATTATACAATAGCTGGTCTTTTTGAAGGCACTCTACATAGTTTTGATTGATGGATTTTTATTGGCTTAGCATTGGAGTCATTTAAATCTTGAATGAGAAAATTTTTGTTTCTAAATTCTTTTAGAATCTTATAAGGACCAAGAAATTTTGGAGCTAGAGCAGTAGGATTGATAAGAGCCTTTAAAAACACAGTGTCTTCAATTTTGAAAGTTGAAGTATTTATATTAGTATTTATATTAGTATTTTTTTTATTTTTACCTTCTAGTAACTTCCTTTCGTATTCCTGAACATCTTTGCGAGATTGTTCAATCAACTTTTGTTGTTTTGAAAAATATTCTGGATAATCCTGACATGTCTGCGGATCAAAATTAAGTTGAATGGTAGTATTCAGATCTCTCGCGAAAAACAATTGCGCGGGAGAGAAACCAGTAGCAGAATGGGATGAATTGTTATAAAAAAGTTTAAAATAGAGCAAATTGTCATCCCATTGGAAAGCATGAGAAGAAATGCACGCCACAGATTCTTTTAATGTTTTATGCGCTCTTTCTAGTAGACCATTACTTTGAGGGTAATAAATTGAAGCTTTGTTATGCTGTATATTTAAGTTCGTTAGAAAATTTTCAAATTCTTGGGAGGTGAAATAAGTCCCATTGTCAGATATCAGAACCCTTGGAATACCAAACAGGGAGAAATATTTATTTATAACATTAATTATTGATTTTGAAGAAATAGAATTTAAAGGTACAGCCTCCAAAAACCGAGAATAGTGATCGACAATTGTTAAAATAAATTTATGATTGTTTGTGGATCTTGGAAGAGGACCAACAATGTCAATGGCGATACATTCACCCGGAGCCAAATGAGATTTATTCATGAAATTAAAGTTAGAATTTAGAATTTTTGATTTATGTTTAAGGCACTGATGACATGTATTGCAGAAGTTCTTGACATCTGAGAATAAACCTGACCAAAAATAAATGTCTTTGATGAAATTATAGGTTTTGTTTATGCCAAAATGAGGGCCATGGGCGGTTTCTATGCATGTTTTTATTAATTTTTTAGGAATAACAATCTTGAAAGATCTTTTTCTATTTACTTTCGTTTTCCTACACAAGAGATTAGAGTCCTTTTGAATGAAAAATTTTCTTTTGGTTTTCAAATCATCATTTACAAGTTTTTCTCTTATGTGGCTTAGCTCAGCGTCAAGAAGTTGTTCATTTCGGATATTTTCCTTGTCCAAATTAGTATTGACAGAGAATAAATTATTAATTTGCATGGGGGGTGAAGGAGAAGAATGAGTAACTCTTGATAAGAAATCTGCGGGATTAGTGACACCTTTGACATGGGAAATCGAATACTGAAAATCTTGTAAATATATTAACCATCTAGCAATTATATCAGGTTGTTTCTGCAGTGATAAATGATAAGTTAAACACTTGGCATCAGTGAGAATACAAAAAGGTTTACCATACAATAAATCCTTAAAATGTTTAACTGCAGAGTAAATGGCATATAACTCACTTTTCACTGCAGAGTATCGCCTCTCCGCAGGATTGAGTTGTTTTGAAAAAAAGGAAATTGGAAAAAAATTATCATTGTTATCCTTTTGCATGAGAATGCCACTAAGTGCTACATTTGATGCATCAGTGATTAAATAGAATTCTTTATCGGGATCAATATGATGTAGAGTGGGCTTGTTAAGAATTAAATTTTGAATAGATTGAAAGGCATTTTGGCAGTCAGCATTCCAGATAAATTTTGAATTTTTTTTTGTAAGATTTACCAAAGGTTGTACAATTTCTGCATAATTATTAATTAAATGTCTAAAGTAGTTAGCCATGCCAAGGAAAGTTTTTACATTTTTAATAGTTTTGGGAACAGGAAAGCTGGTAACTTTATTTATGTTGGAAAGAGAAGGAAAAAATCCTTCTCTATTCACCGTATAACCCAAGTAATCAATTTGAGTTTTGAAAAGTTGAAGCTTCTGAGGGTCTAAGGTTAAGTTAAAAGCTCTCAATTTATCAAATACCTGTTGTAATAATTTTAATAGCTGATGGATGGAATCATGGGCAATAATAACATCATCTAAAAAGAATTGAAGATGCTTGCCTGTCAAATCACCTAGGCATTTGTTCATTAGGGTATGAAAATATGAGGTGCTATTTTTGCTGCCAAATGGGAGACGAGTGGGTTGAAAATTACCAAATTCGGTCACAAAGGCTAATTTTTCCCTTTCATTAGGATCTAACATAATTTGAAAGAAAGCACTTTTTAAATCCAGAACACAATAAAATTGATTGCCAGCAATTTTGTGAAGAATATCATTTATATTGGGCAAGTGAATTTTGAAAGCTTCCGATATATCATTCAATAGGCGATAGTCTACTACCATACGGAATTTTAATTCAGATTTCTTGTCATTAGGATTTTGTTTCTTCTTCACAAATAATACTGGAAAAGCATAATTAGAATTGGTAGATTCAATGATACCTGCATCTAACAGATTTTTTATTTCAGTGTAGGCAAAATTTTTGGCTATGGAAGGAATTGGAAAGGAACGAGATTGTAAAGGATAATCATGTAATAATTTAAATTTGGGTTTAACTGCATCAGTAGCCCCTAGGGTGGAATAGGATTTAGAAAAAACAGCATAGTTATCGAGTAGCATTTGTAAAATTTGTGGTCTTTCGTCATCAGATAAGTGGGATAATTCAAAGTCACTTGCAGCGATTTCATTTTTTCGTAAGGCCAAAATTTCTTCAGACTGTATATTATTAACTTGAAAATCAGATTCTTGATTCGGCTTAAAAACTTCAAGATCCTCCATTAAAATCTCAGCAAATTTAGTATCTTTGCGGAAAGAAAGTTCCTGATCTGTGCGATTTGTAACAAATAAACAGGCAATCTTTAGTGAATTAGGTGCATGTAAGGAGTCATCAAAATGGATATTAGCTAATTTGGATCTTTTTGATAGGATAAAATCGGATTGAATTTTTGACGGAATTTTTAGTTTTATCAATTGAGTTTCATTTGGGAAAAGAATAAGATGATGTGCAAGTTTGGCAAAAGAATTTTTGTTTTGAATGATATTTACATTATTAACAACAGGGAGATTTTGATCATCCTCAAAATTGAAAGATATTCTGCCAATTTTCAAACAGTTGTTTTCAACATCAATGAGGGCGTTATTTCTTTTAAGAAAATCGAAGCCTAAAATAATGTTATACTTACAATTCCACGCGTATTTAGTGATATAAAAAGTGTTTTTGAACCAGCGGTCATTAATTTTAAAAGATAATGTACAGGCACTTGTGAACGGGATACTATTGTTGTTTAAGGTGTGGATTTTAATATTATGCGATATATAATTAATTTTTGTTTTTTGTTTTATTTGATTTATTAAATTTGGATGGATGAGCGAGATATTAGCTCCCGTGTCAATTAAACCAAGGGCTTGAATGTCTTGAAATTTAGCCTTAATTATAGGGAGATTAGCTTTTTCCGTCCCTTGACACGAGAGAACCCACTCTATTTGTTTGCGTTTTCTAGGAAAAGGCACAGTCTGTATGATGACGTCAGAGCCTCCTTTCAATACCGGTTTCGAGCCGTTGTGGAACTTCGTTTCGGAAGCATCTTGTGAAAACGAGTTCCCTACGAGTTTAAATTTCCGTTATTTGATGAATGTTTCTTATAATTCTTTTTGCTGCTTGCGTTATAATGACTTTTATATCTTGGCCTACCCCTAGAATTTTGGAAATTCGATTGAAATTGAGGTTGAAATTGACTATCAAAACCATTCAATGGTGGGTACATAGGGCGAAAGTAATTTGCAGGTGGACCAGGTATGAAAGGGGTCGAAAATGGGGGAAAATTTTGGGGAGCGAAAACTTGTTGCGGTTGCTGCGCTGAGGATTGTGAATTGAAATGCCAGCAATCAGTGGTTTTGTGTGATTTTCCACAAATGTGACAAGAAATCTTTGCAGTGGACTGATTTTCGATTTTAATAGAAAATTCATTTAATTTGTCTGTAAGCTGCGATATTTTTTTGATTGTTCAAAATTAAGTTGAATTAGTTGTTGAATTGTGGGATCCGTATTTTCGCTAGTCGTGCGAAACGCGTTTACTTCAACATCCTGTTGTTCATTAAGAGCTGCTTCAATGTTTTTAGCAATTTTTACTGCCTTTTTAAAACTTTCCGGACCCAATTTTTTTGTTTCTATCCTTATATCAGACCTTAAGGCTTCTAAGAATCGGCCGAGTAACATGTTTTCTTTGAATTTAATGACCTCCTCGGAATCGGTGTTTGTGAATTTCAAATATTTGGTAGCCTTATCTTGAACAGTGTCTGCCAAATTGGAAACTGACTGACCGGGAGCTTGTTTAATATTGAGGAATTCCTCTTGCAGTGTCGAAAACGAAGGGGACTTGATAAATTTATCTTTTAAAGCCTCCACTAATTCCTTGTGGGTAGAAATGTTCTCAAATTTTGGGTCGTTCATAAGAAAATCTAACGCCTTCCCTGTTAAACGCGATTTTAAAAGAATGTATTTTTTTTCATCATTCCATTTTTCTAATGAGGCGATTTCCTCAAAATGATTTAAAAAAAAATTACAGTTCTCCTGTGAAGAACCACCAAAAGAGGGCAGAGAAATCATAATACTTGCTGGCGCTATTATATTTATAGTGTTTGAATCAGACGTTGAAGGTGATGGGGAAGGACTAGCCTGCCTATTTCTAGTTCTACAACCTTTCGACATGCTTAATTATTTCAAATTTCAGCAAATAGAATTTCTAAATTTATCTTTTGAAATGAATAATAAAAGAAAAAAAAAAAACTTAACTCAATTACATAATGCAATACATACAATTCAATAATTGAAATATATTATAAACATTTTACATACAATTTACTCAGACAATGTGCAGTGAATTATTTAATTACTTTTATTCTTAAAATCCCAGAGCTCGAAGAGCCTATTGACGGCACCATATGTTATTTTAAGTTAGAACATATGCTAATTAGCATATTCTGTATAGTGGCTTATTATTTAATTATTTATTTATTTATTTTTTGCTAAATTATTAATTTAAGAAATTCACTCTGACACATGTCTGAGAATAACTGAAGAGCACGTACTCAAATTTAATATTTAATGTAACTATTTAATTTCTCTTCATATTACATACATTAATTTCTACACTGACTACACACTTTTACAGAGAAAATCATATCAATTAATATCATACGTTAAAAGATTATTATGACACATAAAATCCAAATTACTCAAAAATATATCGCCGTGCTCTCCCTTGATAAATATAATACAAAATAATATTAACTTACCACCACCTTCGTATGGAATCTGTACATCTCGTATCTCATCAGTCGACCAGCAGAATCGGCGAAGCAAGCCACAAAAAAATGGCGGATCTCATCGATATTCTTACCACGAGGTCCTATCTCTGTCGGTCCTAAAAATCCCACTCCTTCGAAAAAACTTTTCTCATGCCTTCCTCTAGAACTGGGGCGAGCAGAGGTCAGCTATCCTCGAACAAACACCTTTTTCTCTCATTGGCTAAAAAAAATGTTGCTAGGCCGTTGCCATGAGGACGCTAGACCCCCCTACAGCCGAGAAGGGGTGGTAAGGCACGCTTTTATTCTTATACAAAAAAAGAAAAACCTCTTTACGATAAGCCTCCGATTTGCCTCCGGGGGTACATACCTTTCCCCCAGAAACCGGTACAAAATACAGGCGCGAATCCAACACACATACATCCTATGACATACACAACAAACAGATACACTAGAATGTGCATGGAACCGAATCAATGTTGCATCAAGACTATGGGACAATAAAATATATTTACAAAGTCGAATTCCATGTCACACAACTGTTTTATTATCTCCAGATAAGTAAAAGCAGAAGAAGTTGGTGAACTTTCAGCTGTAGCCTCTTTTGCTAGGATGTCAACCATCTCATTGCCAAACAGGCTCACATGACAGTACTGACTCTGTTGATGTACAGTACTAGATTTACATTCTAGTAAAAAATAACTTTACTAATGTGAGGAAAAATAGTATATAAATGTTTTCATGATTAATACTTTAACTAAATCAAAAATGCACGATGTCCTCTAATCTATAACATCACCAACACGAGGAACAAGCGAACGTGAGAAAATGTTTCATTTTCACCGCACACTTACACTGTTAAAATACTTGACATCTTTTCACAGAAAGTAACAAAATAACATATAAAAGTTTTAACCTACTTTTCAGCTTTCTAAAATAGGGCCTGAGAGAGAAAAAAATAAACTATTGCTTTTTATGAGCATAAGAAAGATAATTAATCACTTTCATAAACTTTTTGACATTCTTGAACACACAGAAATAACTAAAATGGATTATAACTAAAATGTATAAATTGCCTTGCGGTTAAGAAGGAATGCTGGCGTTAGGGAATTTTAACAAACTTTATTTTTTCCCAGCCTGGTAATGTTGTTGTGGTAAAAATAGACAGAACAATGAAATTTGCTTCTCTTGACTTTTGAACGTATAAATTTTGTCTTTTTTATTTATTTTAAAACTGTATCTCATACAGTTTTAAATAGAGATAGATAGAACAATGAAATATGTATTTTTTAAACTTTTTAACAGGTGAATTTTACTCTTTCATTTCTTTAAGAAATAATAAACTACTTTTGTTCAATCTTACAATGAATTAATTAGCCTGGCAATATATCTGGTAATGCTGTTGTGGTAAAAATAGACAGAACAGTGAAATTTGCTTCTCTTGACTTTTGAACGGATAAATTTTGTCTTTTTTATTTATTTTAAAACTGTATCTCATACATCATATTACAAAGAATTAGTCTGGTAATATATGTGGTAATATTGTTGTAATAGAGATAGATAGAAAAATGAAATATGTATTTTTTAAACTTTTTAACAGGTGAATTTTACACTTTCATTTCTTTACGAAATAATAAACTACTTTTCCGCAATCTTACAATGAATTAATTAGCCTCGCAATATACCTGATATTATTCTATAGTTTCGTAATATTGTTGAGATAAAGATACAGTGATTTCCGCTTATAAGAATCACGTTTGTTATTACTGTTTTTGATTCTTATAAGCGGTTGATTCTTATAGCCGAAATTTAGGTTTTTGGACAGGCACACACACACACACATATATATATATACATATATTAGATAATTTACCATAAAATACTCTTTAATTTACGTTAATTATCTTTTATTAAAATTATTTTTTATAATTTTAAAAATACAACTTAATTTCTAGACCTATAAGTAGATACACATGATTATAGTAAGAGAAGAAATATTTGTTTCCACATACCTGCTTAACAGTTTTAACATTTCAACAACAGGAAAGGGCAAGAAAAGGTTTTCTATGGTAGTTTGACGTAATGAAGTTTTCAGGAGGCTGTTTATACCTCTTTCAATACTAATAGTATCAGACGAAGATTCACCTTCTTGCTTACGTTTCACGGTTTGATAACGTGATGAATCTACTAATATCACGTTTACCTAAGTGATAGTGGACACTTCTCAGAAGATTTATGTGTTTTAGGGTCCAGGAAGCCAGGATGTGGCAGTCCGCAACCAGGATGTGGGAGGTGGGAAAAAAAGAGTCCCTATTTTTGTTTGGCAGTGGAGAAAAGTGAGATCGGACCCGGACGGGTAAAGATGCCCCCGGGTCAAGCTAATAGGACAGCATAGTGCTAAAGCGTTTAAGGGGAAACTATCATGTTATGTCTAACAAAGAAAGGGATGAATTTTGCGACTATATTCCATCCCATCTTATCAAACTTTCTTTAAAAAAAAAAAAAAGAACAAACTTCGTGCCTTTTGAGTGTTTAAGTGGCCTTTTTGGAAAAATGAAAGGAAAGCGAAGAGTGTAAACTGATTCTTAAAACCGGTGGATTGATTCTTTAAAGCGAAAATTTTAACATGGAAATCATGCATTTGTTTTTGTTTTCGCTATATTGATTCTTATAAACGGTTGATTCTTATAACCACTGATCACTATAAGCGGTGGTTACTGTAGTTAGAACATTTTTTTCAACGTAGGATTACGTTCTTCAATAACGGTCCTCTTGAAAGGAAAAAGTTCAAGTTCGCCGCGAGTTATAATTTTGGCAGCGCGCCAAACCCAGTAGCAGTAAACAGTTAAACAGAAAAGTACCAAAATGCATTAAAAAAATGATGTAAGCAACGGTAAGTAATCCTACGTTAATAACACGCAGTAGTTTCGTTAGAAGAGACTACCTGAAATTTTTTTTTTTTAATTTTGAACTGATGAATTTTAGGTTTAAAAAAATATTAGACTCCGTTTACATCGTCTAACAATAAATTAATGTTTACCTTTATTCCCTAGCTAAAAATGTTATTATTAAAGCAATTTGTAACTCACCGGGATTAAATTTTCTTTCCGGAAAAGTGGTTTTTGTTCAATCTGGTGGAACTATAAAAGGTTAACTTCTGATGAAAATTGATTTCCTAGTAATGTACGGAAGAGTATTATAATCGGTATCTCAATCGATCGATGTAGTAAGATTTATAGCGCAAGATATTCTTTATTTTGGTTTCTTCACCGTACGCCCTTAGTTTTACACAAGATGACGCATTGTCCTAATTGTAAGATGAGCTGCCACATGCTGTCTTTTTTCTTTCTCCTACTATTTTGGATATTTTTCTGCACTGAAGTTAATGGACGTCAGCCAGTGACCGATCAGGCATTTACAAAACCCTGTAAGGACATTGCCTTAAATAAAAGACTGCTAGCTTTAAAAAAAATTTATGCTTTAATTGCATTTCTAATACAGGCTATTTACAATATATATATATAATTAAATTTGTGGGTTCACAGCATCGACGAGGAGGATCAGACTTGAGTTGTCGATGCGCTCATTCAAGTCTATCTAAGAAAGACAGTATCTCCTTTTATTCGGCTCCAGCGTCACTCTGAATAACGTAATCTCTCAATCACTGACTTCCCTGAACTCGCGTTCTGCGACTTTATATACCTTCGCTGAACGTTCTCGAAAGGTCTGGAAAACACCGCCTTTCTGTATTCAGTTACGTTCCCAGAAGACTAGGCACCTCCGGTCGGCAACTTCCCTTTTGTAGCTGGCGAAATTTTCTGTGAGCTGTCGGTAGCACTTCCGGCCATTATGTCTCCAGGCGACTGTCTGTCTGCAGCCGTCCAAATCAATTATGTGCACAAACCGTGCGTTGATTGGTCTTCCCGGAATTTCCCCGCGCATAAAAATTGCTATTGTACGGGAGTCGTTACAACCCGAAGCGCAACCTGCGTTTGAAGCCCCCATGTAATATACTAAGCAATGCTATCAAATCAACTTTTTACTCAATAAAAGAAATGACAGAATGTATCTCTTTGAAGGGGCTTAATTTCAGAGGCCCCCAAGCGCGCCATTTTTTCTCGCTGATCCACCACTGACATCAGCTAAAACATTTGCCTTTATGTGTTTATGTGACTTTATGCTTTTAAGCGTCATGTGTTATAACTATAATGTCAGTTGAGTAAAGTTCGAACAAATTTTGAAAAAAAAATATGTTCCCCTCTTCCACCAAAAACTGCGCTGTTATTTTTCTTTAAATTTGGACTAATTGCTAGCTCAGTATTTCAGGGATCTGAAGAGATATTAACTTTTTCATTAGCACTAAATAAAGCTTATCTTTATTAAATAAACTAGCGGCCCGTCCCGACTTTGTCCGGGTTGAACAAAACATTATACCAAAAAATTTCCAGTTAATAGCCAATAAATTGTAAATCTGTTTTTACCTTAATAATAACCTAAATAATACCTTAAATTAATTTTACGTTAGTTAATAATTAAAATAAATTTTTTAAAAGAAAAAGGCGTGCCGGAGAACGGCTAGGTTCAAACCGCTAGCGACAGAACAGAAGCCGACCGCGATAGCACCACGCTAAGGATCGTTGAAATCTTCGGAACAAAAAGCGGTAGAAGACAGTAGCGGAAACAACGGAGATTGTTAGGATTAAGCCCCTAACTTTATTTCTACTGATCAGATATACATAATATATAGCCTTTGTCCATCTGGAATAATGCACCTTTCAAACAGTGAAAGAATTTTTCAAATAGGTACAGTGGTTCTGAAGATTACCCTCCACGTACAAAATCCCCTCTCTCTTTATATATTAGTATAGATAATACCACGCTACGGATCGTTGAAGACTTCGCCACAAAAAGCGGTAGAGGACATTAGCGGTAACAACGGAGATTGTTAGGATTAAGCCCCTAACTTTATTTCCACTGATCAGATATACATAATATATAGCGTATGTCCATCTGGAATAATGTACCTTTCAAACAGTGAAAGAATTTTCAAATAGGTACAGTGGTTCTGAAGATTACCCTCCACGTACAAAATCCCCTCTCTCTTCATATATTAGTATAGATAGCACCACGCTAAGGATCGTTGAAGACTTCGCCACAAAAAGCGGTAGAGGACAGAAGCGGTAACAATGGAGATTGTTAGGATTAAGCCCCTAACTTTATTTCTACTGATTAGATATACATAATATATAGCCTATGTCCATCTGGAATAATGTACCTTTCAAACAGTGAAAGAATTTTTCAAATAGGTACAGTGGTTCTGAAGATTACCATCCACGTACAAAATCCCCTCTCTCTTTATATATTAGTATAGATAGCACCACGCTAAGGATCGTTGAAGACTTCGGCACAAAAAGCGGTAGAGGACAGTAGCGGTAACAATGGAGATTGTTAGGATTAAGCCCCTAACTTTATTTCTACTGATCAGATATACATAATATATAGCCTATGGCCATCTTGAATAATGTACCTTTCAAACAGTGAAAGAATTTTTCAAATAGGTACAGTGGTTTTGAAGATTACCCTCCACGTACAAAATTCCCTCTCTCTTTATATATTAGTATAGATATGTCTAGGGACATTTCAATGATCCCGGAAAAAAATATCAGTGCATTCCAGACTCAGGATCTGACAAGGAAAATTGTTTTCAAGACAGCTGAAACTGGGTTGAAAAGTTACCAAAACGTAAGTATTAGGCCCGTTACACGAAAGGAATCATCTGAATCTAAAATATTCAACACAGACAGTCCAAATATAAAGGGTAAATCTTGTGGAAGATTTACATTTTTCCGTAATTATTAGTGTTGTGAAATTTTTGGTATGTGTTTTCAAACCTGTAGGTTATAATGATGATATTTTTTGCTGCGATTTAGACAGATTCCTCAAAGCCTATCGATATCTGATAGGTTACCTGGTTTCTATCACGTTTTTGACGATTTAGCGTGATTACTCTCCGTTAGTCTAAATGATTTCTACCACGGTCGACAACAATACAATGTTGTGACTAATTATGTACAATTATATGTTGTGACAAGTAATATGGGTGTCAATGAAACGAAAAAATGAATGCTTTATATTGTCAGACATAAAAAAACCTTCTTTTTACATAATGAATATAAAGAAAACTTCTAACCTTCCATTGACAATCAACTAAACAATTTAAAACTATGTCAAGATATATTCAGTTTATATTAATTTCCTTAACTTTTAGTGTAAATAGTTAAATAATCGAAGAAACTGGAACTGCCTTTGTTTCGAACGTTTTTCGATGCACATTGTAAAGTAATTTTTCAAATGGTATAAAAATACTTTTAAACCATTTTCTAACATTGAAGAAACAGGAGAGTTTTTGTACTTAATAAAACAAAAACAAAACTAAAAAAAAAAAAATATTGCCTGGAATATTCACGTTATTCGCATTTTAAAAATAGGAAAAGCATTGCTCACATGAAGATGAGACACAAATTTATGCGATATTTCACTAGAAAAGAGAATATTATTTTCTGATACTTGAAAATGACGGAATAAGGTACTTGTAGAAGGTAAAGATTCCGGAAAATGTGCATAAGCAAATACTCATCGCCATAATGTAGGGAAAATAACTTCCTGCCATGTGACGCTCGCCATTTTCTCCCTCGGAAAGAAGTTCTTCAGAGGCTCAGATGCATCCTTTAAATGGCTTTCGGATCGCTTTTTTCTTCGGGAGTAAACAAAGAAAAATAGACACTATCTTTATTTCTCGACGATTTGATCCATTTTGCATTGGTGCCGCACTGAACAACACAATTTTTTGTGCGTTTATGTTCTACTTTGGGAATACATTTTTTTTTCGTGTTTGGAATGCTGCTCTCGAATCGTAATTGGCCTGAAAAAAAAACATAGAGGGAAAAGAAATGATACGTGAGATGAAAGTTTAAAGTTTAGAAACTGACCAAAATAACTATTTAAACTCCGTGTTGGGTTTTAAGTTGGAATTGAGGTAAAATAGGAAAATTAAAGTTTTAATTGGATATACTACGGAGACAAATAGTTTTTATACTTATAAAAGCAAAAAGTAAGCTTTAAATTACTCACATAGATAAATATAATCTCATTTTTTGCGAACTGAACCGAGGACTAACATTATTGGGTGAGAATAAAATTTGTTTTAAAATTATTAATATTTAACTGTATATCATATCTATAAAGTTTACTGGCGTTATGATGAAACTTTAATTAATAAAATTATAGTTTGTGAACACTTTTAAAATAAGGAAACAGATGGCACAAAATTATATTCGGTTGATACTTTAATTGGCGTTTGACAATTTAGATTACTCTCTCTCTCTCTCTCTCTCTCTCTCTCTCTCTCACACACACACACACACACATATATATGTAATAATAATGCCTCACTAATATTAATTGTTCTACATCTAACGCGTATCCCAAATTTTACTTCAATAAAGCACAGCCCATATTTCATAAACGAAATCAGAAATTGAAATAACCTAATATTCTCTTCAATGCACGCGCAAAAAGTTATTTTTAGACTTCCGTGATCTCGATTCGCTTCGAAGAATCATATGATTTTCGACTCGTATACCACATGATAGGGGTCAGCCAATTAAAAGAATTCTAAGCCTAGCGGCAAAATCAGAAGTTACTCAGCATAAAAGGTCAGACGGAGGATTTTCGCGCTCTCTGCTTCATTACTTCTTTGCTTCTGTCCGCGTACTGCTTCCAATCCTATACCATAGTGTAAAGTCTGTATTCACAAGGCCCGGTGGCGTTGCTATTGTGTGTGTCCTGTTGTAAAGTTACCTGCTGTCAAATTCTTTGCTGAAACGTCTTGTGCGGTGTGCTGTCTTCGTTATCCGGAAATAATAAAAGAATGTGCTGTGAAATCATCTCTGCTGTGTGTGCCCTTCAATGGCTCTTCTCACTAGCGTTCTTCTCGTCTCTCTGCCTCGACTACAAAAGTGTTGAATAGCATCCGCGACTCTTGGGTGTACCATCTCCCCACATAGTAAAAGTTATTGTGCATGTAAAGCCCCGATATCATTATATATATATATATATATATATATATATATATGTGTGTGTGATGCAGTTGGGCGAAGTGTTGACCATACCGTAAATCGCTGCACACAACTTGGAGAGAAACACACATGGAGCTATAGAAGAACACAGTTTTCAGACGATATCCCTGAAATCCCCTTTTTATTCAACTATGAAGCATTACGAAAGCGTTATAATTGCAGTGTCCACTGGACTTGCCCTGACGGGGCGCAGAGCTCTTATTACATTACAAGTTAAGACAGGAGCGGACCGCAGGTCCGACAGCAACGAGAGTTAGACACCAAGAGACAGAAATCTTCTGTTCACTCAAATAGTAAATAAGTGCTTTGCGATATTGACGCCAGAGGGACCAACCTACTTAATATTTTAATTGGGCGACTTTAGATTCGTGGAGTTCACGTGTCCACTTAAGTTTATCGGGGACGGTACTGCTAGATCCCGCTCTTGTTAGAACCGCGACCTATTGATCTGAGTGCAGGATAAGTGGCCATAAAGTTCTTGCAAAGTGTGGTTTTTGACGTTACAGAACCCATAAATATAGAGTGGTTCGAGGGCTCTTCAAGAATTTTGACACTATACTAACATTCGGAATCTCATAACTTCTAACACTCATACCTGGGGATGTTATTGAGTTCAGTTACTTCACATACCTGTATCATGATCAGCAGGGCTACGATAAATTATCTTATTTTACTTTTAGGTTGCAATTTTGGAAAAAGGGGTCGTGCTTTATTAACAGGATAATTTTAAATACGCTTTAGATATATAATGGTGGGCCGTTATTATTATATATATATATATATATATATATATATATATATATATATATATATATATATATATATATATGTGTGTGTGTGTGTGTGTGTGTGATAATAATCACATTTGGAAAATTTAACACAAGGGAATTGATGCGCAGAACTTATTGGAGATGTAGTCGGCACGAGGGTGCTGATCATACAGTAAATCGCTGAGCACAACTTGGAGAGATGCAGTCGGGCGTAGTGTTGATCCAGGGAAGCACTTACGAAATTTAGGAGAGAAACGCACACATGGAGCCATTGATGAAATACACAAATTCCAAGGCGTGTTATATTTATCAGAAGGCATTAGCTGCAGTTGCCACTGGACTTGTCCGGCGTCCATGCCAGGACGGGACGTGTTAACAGCAGTGTTTACATGCCAGAGTTAAGTCAAGAGCTGTATATCCACCGGATTGTGGACAGCAGGTCCGACAGCAACGAGAGTTAGGTGCGAAGAGAGAGAAGTCTTCCGTTCACGGTAATAGTAAATGAGTGTTTTGCGATATTGACGCCAGAGGGCCTAAACTACTTAATTTTTAATTGGGCGTCTTTAGGTTCGTGGAGTTCACGTGTCCACTTTGGTTTTGCCGGGGATTAGATCCCGTGCTTGTTAGAGCTGCGACCTATTGACCTGGGCTCAGGATAAGTGGCCATAAAGTTCTTATAAAGTGCGGTTTTGACGTTACAAAATGCATAAATCCAGAGTGGTTCGAAGGCTCTTCAAGAATTTTGACATTACATTGAGGTTTGAAATCTCATAACTTTTAACACTCATATCTGGGGATGTTATTGAGTTCAGATAGTTCACATGCCTGCTTAATGATCTGCAGGGCTAGTATAATTTATAACTTACTTCACTTTTAGGTTGCAATTTTGGAAAAGGGATCGTGATTTATGAACAAGATAATTTAGAATACACTGTAAATGCAAATTTAAAGAAGGATGGGATTTCTTATTACTTACACACACACACACACACACACACACACACATATATATATATATATATATATATATATATATATATATATGCTGAAGTACCAAAATAATTGGAATAGACGATTCAATTCGAAATAAGTAGCAGCACAAACATTCTCACCAATGGTTTCGTCCTCAAGCAGCATATATTACGAGACAGACATCTGTGGTTGCTAAAAGAGCTGATTGCGCACTGAGGTTGGCGGGTCATCATGATTTAAGCGAATCTCAGCGAGGTACGATAAATAGTGTTCGTGAGATGTGTCATGGCATTTCCGAGATATAGGCAAAGTTTAGATTTTTACGCTCGACCTTTCCAAGGGTGTGCATTGACTAGAATAATTCCGATAAAACATCGAACCTACGGCAACGGTTCGGTCGTCGAAAGACTCTTGATGATCTTGACCGGCGCCATCTGTAGAGCATCATTTCAAGAGAAAGGAGTGCAACACTGCCGCAAACGACGGTGGAATTCAATGCTGGAACCTCTACTTACATTACGGTGAATACTTTACAACGTTCACTGCATGATATGGATCATATTAGCCGACGGTCAACTTGAGCACCATTGTTTTCTTGACCACACACAGCTCTGTTCCTCGTATGGGCTCAGGAACACCACCACTGAACACCAGAAGAGAGGAAACGAGTGACCTGGCCTGACGAGTGTCGTTTCCAACTGATCCGGGTAGATGGAAAGGTCCGCTTGGGAAGAACATGCCATAAATCAATGAATCCAGCATGGCAAAGGACTGCACAGGCTGGTGTTCCATCTGTAATAGCATGGGGTGTGTTGATCTGGCATGGATTATGGCCCCTCATACGTCTGCAACTTCTCTGACCAGTAAACGCTACGTTAACATCCTTTCAGATGTATTGCAGCCATTGATGTCATGAATTCACTTTCATCGGTTTGGGCATCCTCCGACAGGAGAATGCGGCAACATGCTCATAACTTACTTGGATATAACTATCCATGGAAAAAGTTCAGCAAAGCATTAAACACGTTTAAGAATTCAAATTAAATGCTTATTAGGTAGATTGTTATGCGAATGTGAAATTGAGGTCGTTTTGTGCATTTTGGTTCATCGGTTAGGCTGGTTAGGGGAATCGAGCAAACTAACTACAGTGGAACCTCGTATAACGAGCATAATTCGTTATAGAGTCTTACTCGTAATGCGAAACACTCGTTAAGCGAAGCAATTTTTCCCATAAAAATTAATGTAAAATACGATAATGCGTTCCATGCCAAAAAATACCAAAATTTTTTAGATATAACGTTTATTATTTAAAGAAAATTACTTATACGTAAATTCTTAAGAAGCAAAATCATCCATATGTAGTTTATTATTTATGAATTTATGACACATATCTAATTTTTTTACTAGAAAGCTATCTAGCGACGTTTGCTTTTCTCGCCGCTTCAAAATTTGCTGAAAATGTGTCACCGTATTGTCATTGAATAAATTTATAGCGCGCATAGCCACCGTCTTATCAGGGTGATGCTTTGTAACTTACGATGCAACAATTTCCCATGCTTTCATCATTTCGTTTATTGCGCCAGAAGATTGTTTCTTTGCTGTTTATTCGTCCTTCTCCACTGACAAAGTCTCCTCTACAACTGCTCGCTGTGAAAGACACTGCAATTCTATTAGCTGTTCGGTTGTCGGCTCTTGGTTGTGTTCTTCCACAAGCTCATCAATATCATTGTTATCCTCCAGTTCCATGATATTTGCTTCACTAACCATCCATGACTACCCTTAAATACTTATTTTTAGGCCGTTGATGATCCTGGTGACGTGAAGATCCGAGTGACGTGAAGAGGGGACTTCCTTCCACGTCACTCGTTATGCGAAATGTTGCTCGTTAAGCGAGCCATTTTTTAAAGATTTATTTTGCTCGTTATGCGAAATACTTGTTATGCGAGGTGCTCGTTAAGCGAGGTTCCACTGTATTTTATCGCAGTTTATCTGCATTAAGAACTTTAAAAGATTTGAAGACTTTATGGTATAATGGATATATCCTTAGATTTGAGTACTGGTTAGTCATACTAGGATGTCACGCATATACAGCAATGCAGACCTTATCTGTTCGTAATTTTTGTATATTCGCATTCTTTGTAAAGTTTCAACAAAATCAATCATCTTCATGCTTCTTTGTATCACGAACATATAGCGTGCTTATGTAGATTTAAAATGTCACCTCGCGTGCTATGATCCTTATCTAAAGACTGAAGCCGAAATTAGTGTAACAGGCATAATATTTTAGAGCTGAAAGTGTACTTAAAAACTGAATACAAAATAAAGTATATAGAAAATAGAAAGGGAAAAAAATAAACGTCAGGAACCAGTAACACTTTAAAAATTATTATTCACAGCAAAATAATCAAAAGTTAAATTCTTGACTTCCTGCGACATTGTAAAGAAATTTCGTGAAAAATGATATATCACATACAAAAAAAGTTATATTCATGTAGAATTTTTTTGTATGAAAATGTAGGGTTCTTTTTAGAATAATTACTTAAATTAATACCATTTTACTTTTTTTACTTGATAATCTCTTCTAGCATATTATGGCATTTTAATGGACAATCTTATAAAAGTAGCTTAGGAAAATCTAAATCTTTTTAAAACCATTATCATTTGTACCATGTATCATTTGCAAATTTTTGCTGCTTTCCGCTGGCAGTCTTTTAATTCTTTCCGCAAGCATTTTGTTTTCATTCTAATGACATAATATATTATGAAAATCATTAGAATACTTCAAGTTTATCCATAAAATTCTTCTCTTTGGTTGTGTTAAGTAAAGCTCATAAAATAGTTTCGTTTATAAAAGGAATGCGCTCAAAGTACACTTAACATGAAGAATGTTCGCAGTTTTTAATTCTTTGTTTGAAAAATATTGCATGTAATAAATATCGTTTGAAATGATATTTGAAAAGCACAGATAAAACATTCTTTGTTTAGGTGATTAAAATTCTTCTATGATTCCGAATAATAAAAGAATGATATAAAAATAATTCTTTAACGTTATCAGTTCTGGGAGCGGAAATAAAATTTTCTGCCGTGCATAATAATGCACTGATAACGAAGATTAAAAGAAAAATAATTTGAATATTTGTGTACCACATGTTTTGTTTCTTTTCAAATTGGCGATGGAAGCACTGCAAGTTCTGTTTTTGACGAATTTCAATTTAGTTTAGAGGTATAGGGAATGCTACATTTCATTTCATCATATCATCCTGTAATAATTGAATATGCACGTTTCTACATTAGGCAATATATTCTTAAACAATTCTACAGTGGGTGATCGCATTAAAAGGGACACCTTAAGAAAAGTGTATTTCATCTTGCCGAGGATAGATTTTATCAAAGTTTGAACGTATAATCAACTTTTATTTGGAATTCAATTTATTTTCCAAATAGAAACGTAATTATATTAGTATCTTTGTGTTTTTCATCATTTTCCGGCGATCATGCGCTTTTCTTATTCAGGGTATAGTGTATTTTTTATTAAATTTAAGTGGTGTTGTTTCGTACTTTTTCCTTTTTGTGAAGCTTCTTGAACATACCTCAATTACTCTGTGGTTATTATTTTTTATAGGATGCTTTGTGGCATCTGATTGCCTTTGATTCATGTTGAAAGACGATGTTGATACCCAGGAATATAAAGGAGATATTTTCATGAAGGAATGTATATATGTAATAATAATGCCTCACTGATATTAATTGTTCTACGTCTAACGCGTATCCTAAATTTTCCTTCAATAAAGCACAGCCCATATTTTAAAAACGAAATCGGAAACTGAAATAACCTAATATTCTCTTCAATGCACGCGCAGAAAAAGTTTAGGTGGTAGTATGTAGTATCATTCAATTGCAAATATGAATCGTAATGTTGTATTTTATGTCTCCCACGTGGTGCAGTGGTTTGCTTCGTGGGTGTCTATGCAGTGGTCTCGGGTTCGAATTCCGAGTAAGGCTCAGACGTTCCCACATTGTCCCCTGCTAAGACGCATTATTGGCTCACCAAAACTGTGCTCCCATAATAAATCAGCCAACAATTTCCGCCGCATACTGTGCGAATGTCTCACAACAAGAGACTCCGCAGTAGAAAAAAAATGTGTATTTCATTTGCCTATATCACACCGTAGAATTTCAAGCTACTGTATGCGCAGACATCGCTTTCTTACGGATGTTTTGTACAGATGGGTGATGAAACTCGTTTGAAAATTTCGTACTTCACATGCAATTTTTGCGGTCTAGTATCTGTTCAGAATGGCATCTGTTTGTTCGATGATGTAGTTGTGAACGCCGCCTGGCGGCCGTTTTTTCGCCTAATGAGATCAGTGTTCAACTGTGATTCAGTGAGAGAGGTTGCCATAGGCGTAGCGTGCTTCTAACTTTTTTTGGGGGTGGGAGGGGGTTGGCACGAATTAAATTCAGTTAGTTCCCTCCTCAGCGCATTGACTGCCGGACGGTCCTTAAAATATGAAATATTATGATTTTTTGGAAATTGAATAACAATAGAATTGATGTTTGAGTAGTATTCAAAAGTTAATGAGAAAATTAAATATAATATAAATAAAATGAGAAAAAAATATAGCGTCGAATTTTTGCTCTGGATCATTGTTAAAAACTATGTTAAGGCTAAAGACATATCGGAATCTTCAGCTTCACAGTTTAAAAAAGCGGGAAAAACCAACTTTCTTAAAAGTTTTCTACAATTTTCTGATTTTAACTGAACTTCTATTAACGTTTTAATTTATTTAAAGTTAAGTTGTCCACCCCCTCCCATCAAACGATACGCCTATAGAGGTTGCTGTAACTATTATACGAGAATTTGAGTTTAAAATTTAATAAATACAGTCACGTGTGCTAGTGTGTGTTTTCCTGGGCAACGACGACAGTATAAAAAGAGTTGGGTTAGTTTTTACTACAGTTACAGACTAACCAATGAAAATCGAGCTAGGAACAACATCAACATTCAAAAAGGTACCACCGGCAGCTACACACAGCCTGCTATGGACAAGCGAAATCGAATTTTTGCTGTTTGCAAGTTTATGTTTAAGGCAATCGTTTCTGTATGATTCAATCGCTAAGTTTTTGTAAATACATATTGTCTGATAGATTGTATATTGAGGAAAACTTCAGTTTTTATTCTCGGTATCGACAGGACCTACATATAGACGTAGCGTCGGGAAGGGGGGGGGGCACGGTGGGCACATCCCCCCCCCCAGCTTAACTTGAAATAAATTAAAATGTTCATAGAAGTTCAGTTAAAATCAGAAAATTGTACAAAACATTTAAGAAAGTTTTTTTTTTCCGCCTTTTCAAACTGTGAAACTCAACATTCCGATTATGTCTTTAGCCTTAACATAGATTTTAACAATGACATGATCCATAACAAAAATTCGATGCTATATTTTTATTTCTCATTTAATTTATATTATATTTTTTATTCTAATTGTATAACTTTTGAATACTACTAACATCAATTCTATTGTTATTCAATTAAAAAAAATCATAATATTTCATATTTTAAGGACCGTCCGGTAGTCAATGCGCTGAGTAGGGCCCTAACTGAATTCGATCGTGCCTCCCCCCCCCAAAAAAAAAAAAGTTAGAAGCTCGTTACGCCCATGGACCTACACCCCCTACTTATTACTATGTAATCTGAATTTTATTTTTGGAGCTTGCCTAGCCTCTTGAAAACAGGTTTGTAAGTAACAGGAGATAGGAAAGAGACAGATAGGCTAGTAGGCAGGGGGGAAAAATAACCCGGATTCGGAAATAATTCAAACAAAGGTGGAAACTTTTTTAATAATTTTATTTTATGTCAAATATGAATATCCTGAGTTTTTCCCCCTCCGCCGAGGCGAGCGCTGGTGGTTAGGTAAAAAATTGAGTGAAAAAGAGGTATTTTTTCAGTTTTTTCAAAATAAATTAAAACCGGTTCATCCAATCAAAGAAACCATGATATAAAATTTTTAGAGTATTAAATTCTGCGTAAAATGAGTACTAATACATAAAAATTACGTTGGTTATAAGGTAACTAGCTTCTCCCGAAGTTGCCGTCATTTTTTCAACTTTTGCTAGTAAGTGTGATTTTCGGTATAATTGTGTTTTTCGGGGAAAGTACCTGTTGGAAGAAAAAAATAGCTTTAACTAAATGTTGTGGAGCATTTAATTCTGCGTTCAATGAGTATTTTTCAGAACGCCGAATGGTAAAAAAGCCATATCCTACAAAATTCTTGTACTCTGAAGGAGTCAGCTTATTCTGTAAGACAAGCATGTCCTGCAAGTACAGTCTTGCAGACTTTGCGTACAAAAAATGGCTATTCGCATGTAAGTTAAGGCAGCATTATTTTCACAAAAAGTAGATGAAGCTTTCAGTCTCCACTTCTCTCGGCTTGCATGAATTGCATTATCAACGTTATCACTCGAAAATATTGTCCCCATAGTTTTGCTATAGGTCCATTATTTTCCAGCTCTCCGAATTTTTGAGTAACCTTCTGCAGAAAACTTTGTACAGTAGTATCTGATTCAAAAAGAGAACAATCTACATCACTGATGGCATCTCGCTCTTCATCTGAAATCTCAATCTTTGAAAGAACGATATTTACAATTGCCAAGTGACACATCATGTGAGCCCTGACAGCTCTCGAATATGCATGACCCGTCATCAGTTTCTGAATTGATGCCCGATCATAGGCAATGTTCAGTAAGTCCTGCAATCCACTGCCATCCATGATGTATCCTACTGCTCCCATGAAGGACATTAGTAGATGGAAGCTCCCTAAACGGACAGTTACGAATCGAAGCTCAGATTCTATGGAACTTGAGGAAATGATCTCCCGAGCTTTCCAGTAAAGGGGTTGATCGATGGTCACAAAACAATCGCTATGCGCCAATGTCTTACGTTCA
Source organism: Dolomedes plantarius (assembly GCA_907164885.2). Taxonomy (NCBI): domain Eukaryota; kingdom Metazoa; phylum Arthropoda; class Arachnida; order Araneae; family Dolomedidae; genus Dolomedes; species Dolomedes plantarius. Next base: position 26,301,186 of record OU015493.1, on the reverse strand, counting down.
TTATCTGCACTAACAAGAGCACTGTATACGGTGTCATAGTTTGAGGGGGGAGAACTGATGAAAGGAAGAAACATAATTTGTTATTTAAACTTCTGTTTTGTACATGCAATGTCATCCACATTTCAATAATGATGCTAATCAATGTTGTTCTGCTCTGAAAAGGTAACATTGGGATAGTAGCAGATTTCCCTACAATCCCAGCGCTTGGCATCACTCCCATTTTTGCGATTGGGTCTTGGGAAGAAAGAGAAGGAGAGGGGGTTTTGCACTGAATTTCACCCATTGCGTGAAATGTGTTTGATACGTGTAAAGTATCTACATTGATATCTGCGTTATCAAAAACCAATTGGGAGAAGGACCCATGCAATGCGCTGCTTCTTGGATGCTGTAGACAAGACATTTCACACATTCTGACTTCATCGTAAAAGTAGCAAAAGCCCAGAGCATGAGCTATACATCTTTAGAACCATATTTCCTTGATAAAAGTGCGCCAATACCTACTTGCATTGATGGAATAAAAGATCTTGGCCTTATTGCAAATATTATTGAGTGTGAAATTACAGTTTACTTGGTTTTCCATTTTCTATTTTTCTTTCCATGTTTGGTTTTCATGATAATTGAATTTAGGATATACTGCAATGATTCTGGAATATTGTGCTCAGAATTCTCAATTTGCATTTGTGCTCAGCATTTTGTTGATCAGGGTACTTATCAATGTCGTAGACCTTGGATCTTATGTATTCCCTTATTATATCTGTAGCAGCTTTAACAATGCTCTTCTTGTCCATCATTTTTTCGAGATCCATACCAACTTGCGCTCAAAAATTGTAACTAGTGTTGCGAAAACATATAATGGGTTGCCTATTGTATCCTGCTGTAATAATGATGTCATCGCCATATTTTTCCACCAGTCTTCTCTTGAGAGTTTTTCAGACGGATTAGGTCGTATGAAATCTTTTAATAAAATACGCACGGAAAACTGCCATTCATCTGGATTTTCATCTAACTGCTTACGAATAAGTTGAAATGCAGCTGTCAAATTTTCCTCCCGGGTCTTCCTGAAGTGTCATATTCTGCAACATTGGCCAGGAACCTTCTCAAACAAGAATTGTGATACCTACCGTCACTAGCAATCAAGTCGCTGACATAGCGAACGCAAAGACTCGATCTTAACCCCATCTGTCTCCTCTTCCCGCAGCTTTTTCAAGGATATTTTTCTTGATTTCTGTGATTGTAACAAGCCTTACTCGGTCACGTTTTGCTTTTGGTTTTCTTACTTCTTTTTTCTGAAAATCTTCTGATGCATCTCAGCACACAAAAAACAGTCCTTTTGGAAATTGAATGTTGGTACGTTAGATCGGCGAGCACCAGCACAAACTAATACTTGCTTTTGTGGGGCAGCAGTGGATGTTTCTCTTGTGTAAAATTTTGGCATTTAACAGGGATTTTGACAGTCGTACAGTTTTTTAAAAGATTATGCTCACCGTTACCTCTCTTTTTGCTGTATTCTATCAATGTTTTAACCCCTCATTCTTTCACAACTATTGTCTCACCTTCTTCAAATGTTTCTGCACAAACTGGACAAAAGTCCGACGTTGGTACTTATTAGAACACTTTGTGACACACGTAAAGTAGCGAAATGAAATAGTAACGCAAGCAATATGAAAACTACGGAATGACAGCGGACACAAGCCGTGGTAAATCGCAACTTCGCAGTTACTGGAAGACGAACTGGTGGGGTGACTGGTCACCTTGAAACTAGCGGATGCCTTTTGGCCTAACCACAAGAGCTCGCCTCGGTGGAGGGGGAAAACTCAGGATATTCATATTTGACATAAAATAAAGGGATTAAAAAAGTTTTCACCTTTGTTTGGATTATTTCCGATTCCGGGATTTCCCCCCGCTCTGCCTATTTCCCCCAAAAACACAAGTATAGCGAAAATCGCGCTTGCTAGCATAAGTTGAAAAAATAACTGCAACTTCGGGAGAAACTGGTAACCTTATAACCGAAGTAATTTTTGTGTATTGGTACTCATTTTACGCAGAATTTAATACTCTAAAAATTCTATATTACGGTTTCTTTGATTGGATGAACCGGTTTTAATTTATTTTGAAAAAAACTGAAAAAATACTTTTTTTTCTCTCAATTTTTTGACCTAACCACCAGCGCTCGCCTCGTCGGAGGGGGAAAACTCAGGATATTCATTTTTGACCTAAATTAAAGTGATTTAAAAAGTTTTCTTTTTGTATGAATTATTTCCGATTTCAACTCCTTGCCTATTGGCTAGATTGATATTCAAGTTTCTGTGTCCAGTGAGTTTACGAGAAAGTCTAAATAAGTAAGAATGATGATAATAAAATTAAGTAATTTTGTTTAAATTTATTTAACGCTTCAAATACATTTACTTTTTGCTTTTATGATTTTTATATTTTTTTATACAAGAATCAAAAATTGAAAATGAGAGCAAAAAATCAAACTAATTATAATTAAGCATGCTGATATAGTGAAAATATTAAAATGCTGAAATTACTTAGCCTGTCTGCCCGATACTTGTGTAAGAGTGACAAACTTAAAATTTAAGACTTGGAAAAAAGGATATCACTTCTTCACAATGGATATCACATAAAATATTTCCAAACCGTTGTCATCCAACTGTTTACATCATCTAACGGATTTACATTCTGAATGACTTCATAAATTGCTGATTCCCTCTGTTGAAGTTCGGAATATAAATGAAAATTTTAATGTTTCCTATACAGTCGAACCCGTCATACCGAACCCGGTATATAACGAACGAAAATTTCGGTCCTGCCGTTTACCTATTATATTTAATGCTAATTTATCCTTTTATAGCGAACCTCCGAAATCTTAAGAATCGGCTATAACGAAAATTTTTTTCAGTCGACTACTGAATTTTTTTCTAATTTTTAAACTTTTTAAGAATGTTGAACATACAACGAATGTTGAAGAAGAAGATGATGAAGATTTACCTATCGCGATGTGGATAGAAAATCACAAAATTTCTTCATTCTCAGATTGCGACATACAATTGTTCGAAACATGTGATGATGAAGTCATTACATGTGAAAATCTTACTGATGAAGATATTGTGGAAGAAATTAAAATGAATCATTCTGAAATCATCTGATGCTGATGAAGAAGAGCACATAAATGACGAAATCCCCACCATCTCAGATGCTACAGCATCCATGCGTGTAATTAATAAGTATTTGTTCACACTGTCGTAGCGTTCTTTGGGGGTGGGTCGTGATTGGTTATAGTGGTAGGCAATGATACCATTACTCTGATTTTAAACAATACATTAATTTATTCACACAATGCAAATATTAGTATACATTCAATTATATTCTTATTACTTTGAACTTACAGACATTCTCATTATATCAATGTATTATTGGCCTATATTATTTCATCTATTTAAATTAATGTCATTTCGGTACGCAATATATCATCTGATTCCTTAATTTCCGCCTATCATATAAGACTCGGGTAACTCGTGAACTTTTGGCAACATTTAATAAAAGGTTACCTCCATTTTTGCAGACTGCCGAAGTGAACTTTGGCTGGCATATTCAGGTGACTGTTGGGGTCTCTATTCGGACTCGCTCAATAGCTTAGGAAGAGGCAGACTTTAACGGCCGGATCAGTTCTCCATTCGTTGCTGGTGGGGATTAGGCACTCCGTCGTGGTTCCGCGTTTCACCTCTTATCGTCTCATAGGTAGCTTGCATGGGTTCAGGCAATCAATCTGGGCTCCGCGGATCCTCTATGCTAGCTTGCGGGGTTCATGCAATCTATGTCGACTCTGCTGCTCAGTGATGCTCCTTTCATCGTTGAGTTGCCGGCTTACAGCGATGCGCTACGTCGGGGTGCAATCTCCCATATATATTCGTTTTCCTTCTCGCTTTCGAGGCTACCACTCTCTATTTTTTGGGTGCCAACTCTGAGAGTCACCATCAATCTGATATTCCTCTTTCTATTTTTTATTATGTTCTCAACGCCCCGCCTTTTACATTTCCATTCGTCTCTCATGTTCCACCTTTTTCTTTATACTTCCACTTTTGATTCGTTACCACGTTCCTTCCCTAATCATTCCTTCCACCATTTAGAGTGAGGGGCGTTTTAAACTCGAACAATCCCGTCCTTGACTCATTCCTATTTTTCTAGGAAATGTGTTTTCCCAGAACATCTCCTATGTGTGGGGTCCTCCTCTCTTTGTCCACAATTCCCTTTTCATCACAACGTCTTCCTTCGCTGTTTCGACTCTTAATTGTTTCCTTTCAATCTCTTCTCTTCATCCGGCCCTTTTGTCTAATCAATTGCCATTCCAATTTTCTCATATCACCACCGACTGTTCGATTTAATTGGGTTGTCTGCCCTTTTTGAACTCCTAACATATTGTATCCCCACAACATTCTTCTCGTATCGTCTGGCGTCATTTTACTATTCCATTTTCGTTCCGTTTGTTAATTGGTTTTTTTTTGGCACCTTTTCTATCTTCTTTTCTTTTTATACATATGTCGTACCCCCACGACACACACAAACAGTGGAAGAAAGAGTGTTGGAGTAATTTGATGTATTGGACTAAGAAATTCGTAAAATGTATTTGTAATCGGCATGACGTCAGCAGAAGATTACCGATTATTTCTGTATCAAAACAGTGAGTAACAATTGAAGGTAAAATGAATTGATTTACATTTGTCTTTCTTTTTAGCTAATTTAATTAGTTTTGTGTCAGTTTAACGTAATCGATTTTAGTCAATTTAATTCATTAATGAACATCTTTAGCAGATTTTATCATTTTTTTAATACACTATTTTTGAATACACTTAGCAACTAAGGATTTACACATTTTGTGAAAACTAACTTTTTCTTAAAGGTTCGGATGTAGCGAACCACCGGATATATCGAACAAAAGCTTTGGTCCCTTGAAGTTCGTTACAACGGGGTTCGAATGTAGAATGCGCTTATTTATTAACGTTAACGTTTGTTTTGCCTTACATTTTTTTTAATGTAGCAAACTGGTTCAATTACTAAGTAGTGAAATTTCATGCCATTAATAGATGCCTATTGTGAGGTCTATTAATCAACTTCAACGACAAAATAATAAACCCACTCTCGACAAATTAGCTTCAAAATACAACGTAAAGTGTTGTCTGTGCATTTTGAAAGGCAAGAGGCGTGTGGTATGGGCTTTGCGAATCGTGCAGCGTTTGTTTCAACGTAGCTGAAGTCTTGTAGTGAAGGTAACGTACTGAGTATAAATCCTGAGAAAATAACGGCGTACTGATGGCATTTAGTCAAATAAAAACATTTCCTCTCTTTTTATGTACTTTAGGAAACCATTCATACGAAACCTGAAATAATGAAAAAGGATCCTCATGAGTTAAGTATATATTGTTTTTCAGGTAAATTTCTGTTAAAAAACTATTTTTAGTCAACTTACCTATAAAAAATTTTTGTGATATCCTCTCTTATAATTATTCAAATCATTTTAAATGTATTGATTATTTCTCTCCATATTGGGTAACAAATTAAACAAAACTTTCAGTTCAAATCTACGTTTTTCATTAAATCAGTGCATATCATATTGCGCAAATCAGGAACATCTAAAAAAAAAGTGTTATCTTGAACGTTTCATTTCTCTGACTTCACTTTTTGGATTTCAGTTGCCATTTATCAAAAAAAAAATCCATTAAAATTATTTCAGTACTCTTTTTTTTTATCTCCACCGTATTATGTACCTTGGTTTGAAAAAAAATTCTCACGTGATTCTTTTTTTTTCAATATTTTATGCTTAGTTTCTGGAGACAGACTGGGAGCTTAAGAGTCTTATCTCATTAAACATCATTCATTTTGAAAGAGATCCTTTTCAAAGTTTCAATTTTGAGAGTAGGGCCTGAATGTTTTTTTTTATTGTTTCCTTTGCTTTTGAGGGGTATTAGAGTGTCTGAGTATATTTGTCACGTTGCATTGCTCTTTTATTCGAAGTACAGTCACAAGACTATTTTTAAATAACATTTTGCTTACACACACGCAACAGTAAATGTACTTGATGGAAATTCGATTTTCTTTCTTTAATTAGTATTTTAGATTCACATTTTCTGAGGGTGTATGATAAAGAATGAAAAAAAGGTTAAAAAAAAATTGAAAATAACAAAGGGTGACTTTTCACTACTTCAATTCTCTGATATTCTTTTGGGGTTTTTGAGATGAACCCGTGAACTTGAAACTCCATTTGATTTTTTTCATGTAATCTGTGGCCTAAATGAGATAGCTTAGAACAGGAGTCCCCAACCTTTTTGTACCCAAGAGCACATTCTAGAATACCAGTCGGACGGCGGGCACCATTTATTTTTTCAAGGTGAATTTATAGTTGGACTTAGTTAATAATACAGGGACATAATGTACAGAAAAAACACATTTAATTCCAAAAATATAATTTAACATTTAAAAATTATTGTTAATATTCTTGAGTAAAATAAATTATTACTAAATAATGCATACAGAATCTACAAAGTATAAAAATTCTTTATAAAAAATATAAATCTCAAAGTCAATGTGATTTTTGGTATTGCATTTCAATGGCCATTTGGTTCATTTCATTTTAGGTGTGGGAAATTAGGTTGGCGAAGATTTGGCGCGAGGGGGGAAAAAAGATCGGTCGCATTTCTCTTTGGGCTTTTATCTGTATTGGACGCCAGTTCTACTTTTGAGTGGTTAATCATTAAAAATGAAAAAAAAATTACATAACGTTTTATTGAAAACTGAACTATTTTTATCGGGGTCGTAAAGCTGCGGACACACGTAAAACTATCGGCAGGCGCCATGGTGTCCGCGGGCATAGGGTTGGGGACCTCTGGCTTAGAAGAACGAAAGGGAATAACTGGAAGCAACCAAATCTTTAAGGGGTTCTAAGACTCAAAAATGAAGGAACCCCATTTTTTCATTTTCTGGATTTAACACATTATGTACAGCTTTTAGAATCAAATAAATTATGCGTTTTTGATGATCATATTGCCGTATACTTCATTTTTATACTGTAATGTCTTTACGTACACTGCCGTACATTTGTATTTAAGTCGTATTTTCTCGCTATGGAATTTTTCATGCTTTGCCATAATTAGAAGGACATATCTAAAATTCCGTACAAGGCACCTCTGTGAAGTTTTTCTCCCCGTTATTAAGTTCTATTTTTGATTTAGAGTAAAATTTCGGTGGGTATTGATAGACCCACGTACACGTGACGTTCCTCGGGCAACGCTTTTGCGGCTAAAGACAATCCAGTTTGCGGCTAAAGACAATCCTAAAAAGCTGTACTGTATAATAAGTAGGTAATCCTTTTTGAGCTTAATGCAAAAAATATCACCCATTGAAGGAACATTTTCTAACGGACCGCGAGGGGACATGATTGCCCTGTTGCTTATCTTAATTGGCTTGAATTGTGGAGCATTTTCGAGTGCCCAGTAACGGTGGATTGATGAATGGTGACCACCTGTTAGGCTTTGAACGAAAGGGCTATCCACCCTCATTATTCGCAGGCCAGAAACTATTTGTCAGTTTTAATTTTTTTAATTTTCATTTGTTTTGATAAGCTCATTTTCGTTACCTCAGTTTGATCTTAATACTTCTATTGAGTATTGTTGTTAAGGTTGTTCGTCCATTAAGACTTCTGCAATGGAAAATGAGTGAAATTCCTGAGAATAATTTCCATCAAGCAAAGATTATTTTGAAAGTATTGGTTTCTCGATTAAAAATTTCTGAATAAATTTTTTTAGCAATAATAATGCCAAATTATTCTGAAATTTTTCTTACGTATAAAAGAGAAAAGTTTCTTAAAAATAGAGCTGGTGGTTCAATAGACATATCAAAAATCAAGCATTCTCTAAATTTTTAACTTAAAATTGATTAAGCTATTTTTGAATAAGATTTTTATGAGCAATAAAGGCAAATTATTCTGAATTTTTCTGTTAAGTATAAAAGTGAAAAATATATTTTTAAAAATAGAGCTGGTGGTTCAATAGATATATAAAAAAATCAAGCATTCTCTGAAAAAAAAAGTATACATATTCGAGGAAAATAAAAGATCGCAAAATGCGTGTAAATAAAAAAACTAATTTTTGTGTCATGCAATTCTTGAAGCTTCTTCACCCATAAGTGTACGTAGAAATACTTATTAAACGAGAATTTTTCTTCTGAGAATATTTAAAAAAATTATTTGAGGGGATGAAAAAAGTTTTATTGTACTAATTACTCCTCATAAAGCTAAATTACTTAAAAATTGAATAACGTTAACGGAGTAAAGACGTCTGTCGTAGAGTTCTTTGGGGGTGGGGTCGTGATTGGTTATAGTGGTAAACAATGATACCATTACTCTGATTTTAAACAATACAATAATTTATTCACACAATGCAAATATTAGTATACATTCAATTATATTTTTATTACTTTGAACTTACAGACATTCTCATTATATCAATGTATTATTGGCCTATATTATTTCATCTATTTAAATTAATGTCATTTCGGTACGCAATATATCATCTGATTCCTTAATTTCCGCCTATCATATAAGACTCGGGTAACTCGTGAACTTTTGGCAACATTTAATAAAAGGTTACCTCCATTTTTGCAGACTGCCGAAGTGAACTTTGGCTGGCATATTCAGGTGACTGTTGGGGTTCCTAAGCTATTCGGACTCGTTCAATAGCTTAGGAAGAGGCAGACTTTAACGGCCGGATCAGTTCTCCATTCGTTGCTGGTGGGGATTAGGCACTCCGTCGTGGTTCCGCGTTTCACCTCTTATTGTCTCATAGGTAGCTTGCATGGGTTCAGGCAATCAATCTGGGCTCCGCGGATTCTCTATGTTAGCTTGCGGGGTTCATGCAATCTATGTCGGCTCTGCTGCTCATTGATGCTCCTTTCGTCGTTGAGTTGCCGGCTTACAGCGATGCGCTATGTCGGGGCGCAATCTCCCATATATATTCGTTTGCCTTCTCGCTTCAGAGGCTATCACTCTCTAATTTTTGGGTGCCAACTCTCAGAGTCACCATCAATCTGATATTCCTCTTTCTATTTTTTATTATGTTCTCAACGCCCCGCCTTTTACATTTCCATTCGTCTCTCATGTTCCATCTTTTTCTTTATACTTCCACTTTTGATTCGTTACCACGTTCCTTCCCTAATCATTCCTTCCACCATTTAGAGTGAGGGGCGTTTTAAACTCGAACAATCCCGTCCTTGACTCATTCCTATTTTTCTTGGAAATGTGTTTTCCCAGAACATTTCCTATGTGTGGGGTCCTCCTCTCTTTGTCCACAATTCCCTTTTCATCACAACGTCTTCCTTCGCTGTTTCGACTCTTAATTGTTTCCTTTCAATCTCTTCTCTTCATCCGGCCCTTTTGTCTGATCAATTGCCATTCCAATTTTCTCATATCACCACCGACTGTTCGATTTAATTGGGTTGTCTGCCCTTTTTGAACTCCTAACATATTGTATCCCCACAACATTCTTCTCGTATCGTCTGGCGTCATTTTACTATTCCATTTTCGTTCCGTTTGTTAATTGGTTTTTTTTTGCACCTTTTCTATCTTCTTTTCTTTTTATACATATGTCGTACCCCCACGACAACGTCTACATAGTAAAGCCTGTTATAAAAGTTATGAGAGTCTACCCTGAGAACTAGCCTCTCCAAAGATACCTTATGAGAAGTTTATACCACAGTCCAATCTTCTCAGCCAACAGACGCTAGGAATGGATAAAAATTTCAAACGATACAAAAGAACGAAGAGGTGGTTATTCCACCCACTGGTGGGATTCAACCGGTGCACACCGGTTCTGTAGAAACGATACCTAATGAAGGTATCGATTCTGCGAACCGTTTGCTAATGAGTGACAGCTGCATCGTTCACAGGACAAACTTTTTTTACAAACAAACCTACCCTACACCGGGTGGCCGGTCCAGTCTAATCGGAAAGGAATGGTTTGGTTTGGTTTGGAGCGATACGGTCATTTTTTGCTACACGAGGGCTAATTAGACCGGGACCTACAGCTTAAAGCCGATTCCGAACGGCTACAAACATCCATGCCAACAGTGGGACTCGAACCCACAGACTCCGGTACCGAATGCCAGCGCCCTAGCTATTCGGCCATCGTCCCTCCTACATTGCAAATATTGTTAAGAATAAATCACATTGCCTATGATACAAGCAATATTTTATCAGTAAGATTTTCTTCCATGGTGGTAAAGATGCCCCTATCAAGTTTCAAGAGAGTTTCCTGAAGATCTTAGCCCGGGACAAACCACCCGCATTCCACTGCAGAATACTAAAATTCAAAGATCCATGAGAAGCAGTAAAAGATCGCATGCCAAAACTGGAGTTCACTGTGCCGTCAAAGACGTTGCCCAGGGTGCACCACGAGGAGGTGGAACTACATTGCTGTAGAAAACAAGAAACCTCTTTCCTCACTTCTAAGCTGTCTACAAGACAATTTATGCAGTCGACATACCAGGATGAACTCCTATGTAAAATGGAAACCAAATATGGAAAAAACTGCATTTTAGATGTACCTGATAAACCAAGACGGGAGGAAGTGGCTGCTTTTCGCCTATTTACCGGGCATGACTGTCTTGCTGCTCATCTGTGTCGTATTGGCGCTCTTACTGAAGCTGCCTGCCCCCTGGGTGATTAAAACAAGCCTATGGAAAAACATCACCTGCGTGTCTGTGGAGCTCTCCATGGAGATACTGATGTTTCTAGATATTGGAAAGCGAGACGACTCTTGGGTCGATAACATTTGGTTATCGTCCTTTGGTCGATAACCTTTGGTTATCTCTTAAAAGTTTTTGATGTTATCGTTGATGCTGTTTCTTTTTTTTTGTATTTACTACTTGTTTGCATACTATGCTCATGTGCCCCATTGGACATGTGCCAGCCATTGGAAATGAAAAAAAATGATAAAAGCAAAGAAAATTGCAATTGAGGACGCCAATCAAACAGCAATTTGGATATATCTTCAGTAATAGTTTGTCAGGCATTTAATAATTTAAAACTCTTTCTTAAAGCATAATATAGTTTTGTGTGCTTCTAATATTGTTTTTGTTTGAGTAATTAATGCATGAATTATTAAACTACCTTTCGGTATATCTTTTGGTATACTTAAAATGGTCATTAGGACATAGAACCTGTTGTCAATTTATTTGAATCCCACCACTGGTTATATCACAAAAAGTGCATTAAATTAATAACATAAATCTTTCTTTAAACATCTAAAAAGCTGTACTGTATAACATCACAAAAGTCAGTAGACAAAGACTGAGCTGAAGTGTAATCTCCCTCATTTAAAAATGTTTAGTCTACATTCTTTGCAGAATGTATGGTTTTACATTGCAGCAAAAAGCAATATAAAGGGATCTAAACTCTTTACCCAACTAAATGGTATGGTGTTATCAAGGTACAAGAAGTATGAAATTGAAATTAAATTCAAGCAACAAAACCCATTTTATTTCCATTTTACTTCAGTGAACAACTAAAGACATTTGAAATAAAATGTCTAATTATAAATTATGCACAATTCAAATCGGAACTTATTACCAAAGTAACGTAACGTCAACACAGATATCTCTCACCCAACTCACTGTCTCCTGATGGCTACTTCCCAATACGAGTATGCAGCAATAATCCATCTCTTCAATCTTTGGTTCTATTGAAGATTGCGTTATCTCGAAGCACGTACCTATTTTTTAAGCTTGGTCAACTTCGTCGATCTAGACGTCCCCTCTGCTTTGCGAGCGATCAACTCTCTCTGACCCGACTCAGTTATATTTCCGATAAATGTTTCGTTACATGGATGCTCTGAAGAAATTCAAAATGTATCATAACCAAGAATTCAAGAATCAGGCTTCGAGCCTCATACTTTTATTCGTTCAAGAGTAACACTAGCTTCAAATACACGCTTCACACGCGAAGCAGCCAGGTGGCGCTACCACTACGCCAAAACAATATATAGATTTTCAATTTGCAACATATGCCGAAATTCCAAATGCCGTGCCTGTGATCGCTTCTTCGCATCCCTGCTAAGGCTGTGCAAATTAATGAAATAAGATGCTCTCAAAAATGTGATTGGGGGCTACTCACTTCAAGAAAATTGTTTGTTGGTTCCAATTCCCTTGGTATACGAAAGCTTACACCAAGTCCAAAGGACCTTGGTCTTTGGCGAAGGGTAATAAGCAGCTTCACTTTAAGGCGAGGTACCACTAGGGCTGAAGACTGACTTGAACTCGAAGAACAACGGTCCCATAATTTTGAACCGAGTCAAGTGACCGGAACACTTGATCCCGCACCTCTAGACGTATTTTGGGAACTTGGAGGACATTGCAGCTACAATAGATTTTTTCCATGCACCAGCAGCCATAAGTGTACAAGATAATTGTTTTTTATACCAGAAACAAGAACTGAAAACCTTACAAGTCCCACTCGTATCCTGTGTGCAAGTGAAGTACACTTGAAATGTCCAATAATAATCTTGGTCAGAACGGTCTAATAAATATCATTTGTTTAAATCAAATTTTAAATAATTGTTTTCCTTTATCTAACGATTTTAATTGTTAAATATTACTTAGGATGGTTAAACAAAAATGAAATAAAATGTTTACTATAATTTTTTTAACAAGCAGAATTTGAGAGAATTTTTTACAAAACACTTGTTAGACAGTATGTAGACTATAAAGCATATGTAAGTCTTGAATATTTCCACAATTTTAACTTTGTGTTATTTTAAAGATAAGAACAAATTTAACCTGAATAGCTGAACATTTTTACAATTTAATTTGTTTCTTTTCTCAGAAAACGGGTAGAACGGCAAAAAATAATAAGCATTCCACGAACCCATTTTTTGTCATTAATTTAATTCGCATATGCTTCAACAATTCGAAACACCTCAAGATATTCCTCATTTCATATCTTGAATGCTTCATTTCTCTTAGTCCCTTGTCTGGATTTTCCCTTCCATTCGTCAAATAATGCGTTAAATAATTTGAGTTTTTTTTTATTATTCTCGTTTCCGTTTAATATGCTACTGTAGAAAAAAAAATCAAACTCACAGGATATTGTTTTTAATATTTTATGTTTAGTTTCTGAAGACAGGGTGGAAGCGTCTTATCTTATTTAGCATCGCTCATTTTGAAGCAGTTATTTTGAAAGCCTTTACTTCTGAGTATTGCCTCTGCGATTTCTTATTGTCTTCTTTGCTTTTGAGGGGTATTAAAGTGTCTCAGTTTATTTGTTACGAGGAGATGCTCAGTTATGAGAAATGCGTGCTCGTGATCATTTTTTTAATAATCCTTTTTCATTCGCTGTTAGCTTTGTGTGGCAGAAATAAGAGTTCTTTAGGTAATTTATTTCCCTTTCATAGCTGTTTTTTTTCTCTCTCTCGTTGCGTTTGTATGTTTGGAGACTGCGCCGTTAATCATTAAAGACAACAGTAATAAAAATTCATTAATACGTATCGATATTGGTATTTGAGGAAGTCAAAGTCGCCAGAGTTAGTCGTTAATATCTATCATGCACTGAGATGATATATTATGAAAGGCCTGGATGTTGTACGTAAAAAGGTTTCTATATCTCAGATGTTGCCTGTCAACAAATGTTGCTGAAAACATGGGTTGTTAGAGAGTATTACACAATGAACAATGAAGAAGGACATGATATGATGAATTTTCACGTGGAAGGAACTAGTGCGAGTATCATCAGAACTGATGTCCTAGGGAATCGTTAAATTGTTTTCCGTTATTTAATTTTGCAGCGTTTAAGGTTTTTTTCTGAAACCTGGAATAAAAATTCAGGGTTTGAGAGAGTGTCTGAGTGGACGTAAATGACTATTGGGCGATCAAGGGTCGTCAGACTTCCCTAACAAACGGTAAAAAGTTAATTGAAATTGTAGATAGTCTTAATCAGGAACATAGTGTAACGGTTCTCAGCGTACAGAATGTCGCATGTTACATCGTGTGAAATTCAAAGGCAGGTGACCTGCAACTAAAGGGTTTTTTGCTGCCTCCCGAGAACTAGGTGAAGTACATCCTCTTTGCTGAAGAACACAAGAATTGGTCACAGTGAATGAACAAAATTAGCCACGTTGGATAAAGTTTTGATTTCACAGTGCTGATGGAGATGTTAGGAGATGGATGAAGGAATATATGTATAGTGCGTTGTCATGACTCTTGAAGATGTAAAAAAAATAGTTGTTGTTGTTGCCCCCTGGGTTGGAGGTTTCATTCACCAGGTCCTAATAGGCTATTGGACTGAAAGGGGCGGCTCCTGCTTCGAATTAGCACCACAAGGGTCGGAGTCCGACTTGGCTAAATGACCGGTCCCGTAATTTTGAACCGAGTCAAGTAACGAGACCGGAACACTTGACTCCGCACCAACAGAGGTAAATTTGAGAACTTGGAGGACATTGTAGCCACGCCCTATTTTACGTGCCCCGTCCACCATTAGTGAACACGGCGATGAATTAGCAGCGACGAGCATCGAAGCAGGGACGTTAAGATCACTGGCCCGCTGCTCTTGCCAACTTGTTCATTTGGGTAGAGATTAATACTCTATGAGAGGACTGATGTACAAATGAGGCGTAGTCATCATTACAGTTGGCCTGCAGCGGTAGAGAGATGCACCGAACAATTAATTCTAAGAAAAATATATCCCATGACATTTGCTGCCAAGCACTTTGACAAACTATTACGAATTATATTTGTTAAAATTTAGCACCTTTGATGTGTATTTTGGGTTATAATAAGGCTTAACTTCCCATAGCAATGCTGTTACAACAGTGCGCCTATGGGATTTATCCTTTCCCATGTCCAGACGGGTTTCCCTACTTCTTTCCAATAGAACATGTCTGGACTATACTGGGAAGGTGTTCACGGTCATGTTAGAGAACTGTGAAAATTTATCTAAAACTTATAAAACATTTGGCAGAATGCGCTGCTCGATGACTATATTTGATTCCATGCAAAACTTTTTCATGGTTTGTAGTATGGCCTGAGGAGAGGTTGCTTTATATTTACATCATTATGTTATTGCATTACTACATGGAGTGAAACCGTAATGGTGTCACAATGCTTTGTAATTAAAAAGTACTTTGGCGATGCAATGTGCGTGGTTTCATTGTACTAGAGCAATTTCTTTGCTTCCTGTTGCTTTTTACCCTTTTCTCCCCAAGAAGCGTATTTAAGGGACTATACTAAACCCAAAATTTAGAGATTGGAATGTAAAGAATCAAGTATAGTGGATCTCTCCGTTTAGAAGCAGAAATCATTACTGTACATAAAGATAATATTTACTATATAATATTTACTATCCAATGATAAGATAATATTTACTATCCAGTGAAAAAAATATTACTTTTAAAACGGCTTTTGTTCGGATCTCCCAGAGTGAAAATTAGGTGACTTTGTCTTATAAGACTTGATAAATGTCTCTTAATAACAACAACAGCAAATCATTTCGAATATTGTTCTGTATGGGAAAATTGTTCCTTTAAGGGAACCGTGGACCTTTTAATGAGCAAATCTTTTTTATTGTAATATTGATTGTGTTATTGAAAAAATTACATACATTTCTGTAGGATGATAGTACCAAAATAGTTTTTTTTTAAGTAAAAAAATTATGACGCCTCTACGAAGTAATAAAGGTAAGTGTAGTAATAAAAATTAAATCTGTTTTTCACAAAACAGATTTTTCAAGATTTTTACATTTTTTAAATGTTCTATGTGACTTAATTTTCGTTCAAAATTCATGATTTGAAAAATCCTTATATGTTTACAAAGAAACTGTAAATGCATTTTCCCATTCGACTTCATTTAGGTAATAAAATTTGATTTATAACTTATTAAAAGGTAAAATTTTGATGAAAATTGGGATGAAATTCAGAAAAAAAATCTCTCAAAAATTAACTATTCAAGGGATTAAATACTTGATACCTATATTTGTTTGTAATACAGTTTAAAGTGATTAAAATGCCAAATCGGGGAAATATCTCAAACATTAAGTCGCAAGGAGCATTTTAAAATTTTGTTTATAAATTTTAAATTTCGAAAAAAATCTTAAAATTATAATAAGATTGGAAATTTCTTTTAAGGCATTCTATATACTTATGGTGAAATGCATATAAGTACAAAATTTCAAATCTCGATGATAAAAATTGAAAAAAAAAATTTTAAGTCTACTGTTCCCTTAACAAATATATGGAGAAGTGAATTTGAATATTATTATCATTGTTACAATGTGTTGTGGGGGTGAGCGTATTGTGAACTTTTCTTTTTCTTTTTCTTTGGTTCATTTGTCTAGTTCTTTGTTATCCCTGTCCTATTTGCTACTGGCTTTATTTCTACTGATGCAAAATGACGCTACAATAGAAATGGTGTAATTGAAAGATGTGAATCACAAGATTAAGTACTGAAAAATATAAAACCATAACTGTATCGGATTGGAAAAGACATAAAATAAACTAAACATTTTTTACAGTCGTGGAGAGGAAAATTATGGCAATAAAAGTGGGTATCTGTAAAAATGCAGAATAATATCTTGTTTTATAATACAGGATCATCGAAAAGGTGTCCGTGATTGCAACGTGAAATAAAGAAACATACAATAGAACTAACTCATGGGGTTTCAGTGGCGTAGCGAGCATAACTGGCGCCCGGGGCACGATACCTTTGTGGCGCCCCCCCCGCAAAACATATAGTAATATAATATATAGACCTTATATTGGCGCCCCCGTAAAACATATATTAATATAATATATAGACCTTATATTGGCACCCCCCCTCCGAAAAACATATATAAATATAATATATAGACCTTATATTGGTGCCCCCCCCCCGAAAAACATATAGTAATATAATATATAGACCTTATATTGGCGTCCCCCGAAAAACATATAATAATATAATATATATCTCTGCAAGTGGCGCCCGGGGCATGATAGACCCCCTTGCCCCCCCTCGCTACGCCACTGTGGGGTTTATTTTTTCCCCTAAAGATACAGAAACGAATCAAGTTTTGAACGTTACCTAGTAGGTTTCGATATGAGCATCCCTCGTCTTTCGACACACATTTAGGTGATAGTCGATCTCCATTCAGGTACGATCACAGCAGGTGTCACAGTTGCTATTGCAGCAGCGATTCTGTCCGATAAATGGCGTAGTGTCGAATCTTTTCAGCATACACAACGTCTTTCAGCTAACTCCATAGGAAAAAGTCTTGAGGGGTAAAATCGGGACTTCTTGGTGGCCAACAAATTGGACCGTCTCTTTGTGGCCGTTTCGCTGTGAAGAAAAGGACTTTCCACTTTGCATATTATGATAGTCTAATGCCACTGTTATGCGCAGTTGCAAGCTTGTGGGAGACGCAATGAAAAGTAAGAATCCTGATTTTCTCCTCAGCTCACTTTTCTCATGTTTTCAAATGAACTGGACAGTTATTTTCCCAGCCGCACGTGTTGTGCGTTTTTTTTTATATCGGGTAGAGATTGCTTTTAATTTTTAAGGGTGTCCAGGACACAAAATTGTTCAAATTTTCGAAAAAAAGTTTACAGCATAAAAAATTTCTTTGTTCTTTTCAGCTTAAAATGACGATTAAATCATGTTTCTATCTTAATTAGAACAGGAGAAATTATTATTTTTTTTTCAACATTCTAATAATAGCCAATCGTTCTTTAAACCTGTAAGCGCGTTTTTCGGCATGATGGGCTTTTCCCCCCATTTCTCGTCTTTAAATTTTTATAAGTCAAGAACCGTTAAAGACAAATGATTGCCACTTGAAACATGTATTTTTCAACTATTTTACTTTAATTGTGATTCAGCAAATTTGAAAAAAATATTTACTTTTGAAAATATGATTTTTTAAAAATTGGTTACCTCATTTTCTTGTAATTTTTAATCTAAATATTTTTAATGTTTTAAAAAATTAATGTTTAAAAAATGCTGAATTAAAATTAAAACTTATATATTTCTGTTTAATTAAATGATAAATTTTGAAATTCGACAAATAATATTTCGAGTTATAGCGATTTTAAATTACCCCCCTTTTTTTAAAAATTTTAAATTTTTAAATTTTTCAAAAGTTTTATGATTTGATTTTGTTTACAAATTATATGGTTAACCATCACAAAAAATTCAAAATTTGAACTCAATAAATAAAAAAAAAATTTAAAAGGTGTCCCGGAGTCCCTGAAGTTTAGTATTTCAAATGTTTTATGGTCATTAAAGTTTGTTAAGTTTTAACCTTGTGTCAATGTATTCACAGCCAAGAACCTATCTCATTTCGCCAGGTACACACCGTATGTAGTGGAATTAGATTCCGTGTGGCAGTAGAAGGCCTGCAATTCAGTACAGCGGAATCTCGATCTATCATTTTTCAAGGGACCTACTGAACTGAACGGTATATGCGGGAA
The DNA here is from genome assembly GCA_907164885.2 of Dolomedes plantarius. Taxonomy (NCBI): domain Eukaryota; kingdom Metazoa; phylum Arthropoda; class Arachnida; order Araneae; family Dolomedidae; genus Dolomedes; species Dolomedes plantarius. The sequence goes on along the minus strand of OU015493.1, from coordinate 26,282,710 downwards.
ATTATAACTAGTACAATGTAAATAATTCAACAGAGAAAGATATTTACTAACGGGAAGAATGCAGACAAAATGAACAGAAATCCTACACTTAGAGCTAAACGCACCATAAATGCAAGATTCTGTAGCAGTAAAAGAACTAAACCCACGGTTTAGTTCTTTTACTGCTATCTTTCTCTGGTGAATTATTTACATTTTACTAGTTATAATTGTCTTTTTTCAGTATGAGGATTTGTTGCAATTGCGCAATCTTTTATTGAAAAGTTAAAATTGTTTCAACGCTAGGGTAGTTTTTCTGTTAATTTGTTCGGCTCTCTATGCCGTCTTTATGTATATTATTTTGTGTTGAATTATATGCATTGTTTGAGTTATAAATGAGGGAAAACGATAGATGCGGGAACATAACAAAGCAATATGATCGTCGGGACTGGGTGAAATAAACGACACATACGGGAAAACGATGATTAGGGGAACGATTGATCGAGATTCCACTGTAGTTGCCATCCATCCGCCACACTTTTTGAGCCACGCGTAGATACGCAAATACTTTATTTGAAGGTCACATCTTCCTATCTGATGTCAAAACCCATATAGGAGGAAGCACGATGTCACAGTGTCGGCGCATGCCCCCAGCGCAATCACGGTCACCATGATATGGAAAAATGAAACTCGCAGAGTTAACATATCATCTGCTGCTACTCTGGTAATTGTTGTTCTCGGTGTGTACAACTGAAATGACGGACAACTTTTTCGATTAGCCTGTATTTCTCACACATTTTCACTGCTTCCAGAGCAAGTTCAATGGAGCGAGGAATAAATGATTATCTCTGATTTTTCCTTTATTTTTAAAACAGCAGAGACACAACATAGACAATAGTTTCAAGACTAAGCAAACTGTGATTACTACTTTAGAAGGAGTAGTATACGATTTTTTTTTCAAACACCTTAAACGTAAAATCACACTAGTATAGTAAATAAACTATTTGCTTGTGTTATAGGCATTTTATTTAATAATAGCTGTTTACGCACGCGCCCCCTCTGTACTGAAGTCGCTGTGAGACGGCGCTGTTATCTTTATGTTTATACTAGCTGAAAACACGGGCTTCGCTACGGAGTACATTCAAATTAAATACAACGGTCAATGTATGCAATTAATGCCAAAAAAAATAATATATATATTTATAGTAAATGCGACGATCAATGTATACAATTGATGTAATATATATATATATATATATATATATATATATATATATATATATATAAATATATATATATATATATATATATATATATATATATATATATATGAAAATTATTATTTATGAAAAAAATCAAAAGGGATATTTATATTTTTGGATAATATCCAATCGTTTGCTGCATTAGAAAGAAAAAAAATTTTTTTTTGTCTATTCAGTTGTTATGCACGTGACGATAAATTTGTTTAAAGTACCAGAAAAAGAAATCACGTGATCAGCATTTAATAAATTAAATTCTAATAATTAATCTTTAAAAATTCGCCAAAAATCAGAAAATCGAGGTAAAGGTTCGAAAAAGATTTCATTTTAAAGGAATTTTTAGGATCTTTCTCGTGATATAAATTTTATAACCCTCAAATTATTATTTTAAATGCAAACTTAAAAAAAGTTACAAAAACAGCTACAAAATTTAATTTTAAAAAAATCTAAGAAGAATTTTTCAAATATCTTTCTTAGTGCTCCCGTACACCATAAGAAGAATCGCCATATAAAATTTCAGCCCTTTAGGTCCAGCGGTTTGGTCTGTGCGTTGTATGCCAGTCAGTGAGTCAGTTACGGAACTGTTTTATATATATAGATACCTGTGATGCGAGTGTACGTCACTCGTTGCTATGTGATGTGCATTTAGTGCGACCTTGACTGCGACCTTCTAATATCTCAATGTGTGCTGATGTGGCTTGAAAGCAAAAACAAAACGAGTTATACAGTCCACTGTGTTATACTGTGTCTAAGCTAATAGTTGTGAGTGTGCGCGACCAATAGCTACTCGTAGATTCCAAGAAAAGACAGAAAAAAGCAAGAATGCTAGATGGTTGTAAAAATTTGACATCTGGGTAACAAAGACAGAGCGTGTATCGATAACTTACGTTCGCATTTTAGATTCGTTGTCTTAAAATGCACATCAAGACGAATTTAAGATGCACTCCTAGCAGTGGCGTAGCGAGAGGGGGGCAAGGGGGTCTATCATGCCCCGGGCGCCACTCGCAGAGGGGCGCCAAATGGTACCTAAGACCATTGGACCCATTGGTCCGAAAGACCACGAGGGGCGCCAAAAAGGTATCGTGCCCTGGGCGCCAGTTATGCTCGCTACGCCACTGACTCCTTGTACTTAGTATTTCAGAGCTCTCAGTCTAAAAAATTTGCTCTTAGATCGTATCCTTTAAAATCGGATACGGAAGATCATTATGTGTCCGAGAACCTACCAAACGATGGAATAAACTATAAAAATTTCAGTTTATAATATAGATTTAGCACCTAAGGTATACCTATTGTAGATATTGCTTAAGAAAAACATGAAATGGCGTGATCCAAATAAGATGAAATACCTTCTAAAATATCATCTTTCGGGTTCTTTGCTTTAGCACCTTCTAAAAGAGAAATAAGGGATGAAAAGGAATTGAAGGATGTCTGTTACTATTTCAAGGGTTTAGCAGGTTGTCCATTTCCTTTTATAAAGAAAATTTTTAGGAACGTTAATAAATTTTGAGCTTACAGAATATAAAAGAAAATTCCTAATATTCACAAATCTCGATTTAAAAATAAAAATAAAAATATTCTGCAAAGTTTATATCCGTTCAATGGAAAAAATATAGCTGCATTTTTATCTTTTTTATTTTATTATATTTCATAGTAGAGGTATGCTGTTAGAACTGTCATTTAGAAATATAAAGGAAAAGTATTTGTTCTATAGACTGTCAAAGTCATTTTTCTTTCGTATTTATTTTGTTGAAAAGTCATTTTATAAAATGGCTTTTTACGATTGCTTTTAGCAAATTTATTGAGACATGTTTTATTATACTGAAACTAATACTACCTCGAGAACAAATAAACATCGCAATAGTACTATGTGTAGTATTTATTTCATATTAAGGAGTTATATTTTGTTCATTATAGAAAGATAAAAGACTAGAGCGAGATTTATATTTTGTCGGCCAAAAGGCGGCATAGATAAGTAGAAGAAAGAAGACTGACATTCGTGAGAGCTAAACAAGTTTATTTTATTTTTATTTATTCATTTTTGTAGTGACCAGGTCCTTATAGGCTACCGAGCAGAGGGATGCGACTCCGGTTTTATAATGGCACCAGAAGGGTTGGAGTCCGATTTAGCAAAGTGCCACCTCAATTTTGTCCGAGCACCCCCAAGGATAACATCTTGTGGGATCGTACCCTCTCCCACTCCTTCTGACCCCATAAAGGGATTTTCCGGTCTACGGATTTAACGTGCCCAAATCCGGCCTAGACACGGTATTTAATGTTACGTGTCGGGATGCGATCCGAGCACCCTTAGCACCGAGAGCCAGCGCGTTACCACAAGGCTACCTCAAGCCCCACCATTAAGCTATTTATATTATTTATATCTATTTTAATTTACATTTTCAAATTCATTATTTTATTGTAATTTTACAGTTGGAACACTGAATACTTCTTTTTTAATGATACCACAGGTATGCAACACTGGTTTTTGTCACTTGGCGCCGATTTCGAATATCTCGTCTAACCGGATCCTAATCTATAATTTAATTATCTAAAAAAATGTAGTTTCAAACAGAAAGTAAGAAAAACGTTCTTTTATTATCTTACGGGATATAGTGCAGAAAATTTTTTGAAATAATAAACGAGGAGAATCATTGTTATAGATCTTGCGTCCTCTTGCATATTTAACTTTTTGGGGAAGAACTTAGATTTTTGCTCTCTTTAATGATCTGTATTTTTTTTAATAAGCGGACTTCCTTTCTTTCTTTTTTCCTTTACCGGCTGAAGAAAATTCCATATTATCCCAGAACGGTTGCACAAAATTAAAAACTGAAATAGTTAAAACAAAAACTGCACGTGGAGCGGAAAAGACATAAGATAAACTAAACATTATTTTTTACCGCTGGGGAGTGGAAAATTATGGAAATAAATTGGGTATCTGTAAAAGTGCAAAATAATGCCTGTTTTGTATTTTTTCTCCCATATCTCTAATACTTCCAATGTACCAGACAGAGCCCGACATAGCAAACTAAGGAATTTCGCGGTTGATTACCTACAGGTGAATATGCTGCTGTCTGAATTTAGACCGAGCTCCCTCAAAGGACTCGTACCTTCCCCCCACCCCTACAAATTCGACGGAGGGACTTTCGAGTGCATAGATTTCACCTGCCCATACCCAGGCTAGACACAAGAACATTTAGTGGCGCTCGTGGGGACTCGAACCGAGCACCCACACTACCAAATCTCGACTCACTAAACCAGTGGTCACCAAATGGCGGACCGCGATCCGTATCCGGTCCGCAGGCAAGTTTTGTACGGACCGTGACCAACCGTTAGAGTTCGACTCGTTCAGACATTTGACTCGACTTATCGCATTTAGTTTGTGACTCCTATTCTCTTTTCTAATATTAATCTCCGGTCTGCCGATATTTCGTTTCGTAGTGCAGAGGAAATCCCTCTGCGCCCTAACGGCTTAATTGCAACAGCAAAAACGTGTCTTTAATCCAGACAGAAAGATGAGCGAAAAGTTTTAGACGAATGTTTTGGCTACGCGACTTGGAATCGGATTCACCGATTAGAGATTAATCTCGGGGAAAAGTTATCAAGCCATCAGCTTTTTCCTGCGTGACGCGCTTGTCGTAGAGTTTTCTTTGGGTGGGTCGTGATTGGTTATAGTGGTAGGCAATGATACCATTACTCTGATTTTAAACAATACATTAATTTATTCACACAATACAAATATTAGTATACATTCAATTATATTCTTATTAATTTGAACTTACAGACATTCTCATTATATCAATGTATTATTTGCCTATATTATTTCATCTATTTAAATTAATATCATTTCGGTACGCAATATATCTATATTATTCTTTAATTTCCGCCTATCATATAAGACTCGGGTAACTCGTGAAATTTGGCAATAGTTAATAAAAGGTTACCTCCATTTTTGCAGACTGCAGAAGTGGACTTTGGCTGGCATATTCAGGTGACTATTGGGGTCTCTATTCGGACTCGCTCAATAACGTAGGAATAGTCAGACTTTAACGGCCGGATCAGTTCTCCATTCGTTGCTGGTGGGGATTAGGCACTCCGTCGTGGTTCCGAGTCTCACCTCTTATCATCTCATAGGTAGCTTGCCGGGGTTCAGGCAATCTATGTCGGCTCCGCGGATTCTCTATGCTAGCTTGCGGGGTTCAGGCAATCTACGTCGGCTCCGAGGATTCTCTAGGCTAGCTTGCGGGGTTCAAGCAATCTATATCGGTTCTGCTGCTCATTGATGCTCCTTTCATCGTTGAGTTGCCGGCTTACAGCGATGCGCTACGTCGGGGCGCAATCTCCCATATATATTCTTTTGCCTTCTCGCTTACGAGGCTACCACTCTCTATTTTGGGTGCCAACTCTCAGAGTCACCATCAATCTGATATTTTTCATTTTTTTTTCACTCTCTCTATTTTCTATTATGTTCTCAACGCCCCGCCTTTTACATTTTTATTCGTCTCTCATGTTCAACCTTTTTCTTTATACTTCCACTTTTGATTCGTTAACTTGTTCCTCCCCTAATCATTCCTTCCACCATTTAGAGTGAGGGGCGTTTTATACTCGAACAATCCCGTCCTTGACTCATTCCAATTTTTTAGGAAATGTGTTTTCCCGGAACATCTCCTAGGTGTGGGGTCCTCTTCTCTTTGTCAACAATTCCCTTTTCATCTCAACGTCTTCCTTCGCTGTTTCGACTCTTAATTGTTTCCTTTCAATCTCTTCTCTTCATCCGGCTCTTTTGTCTGATCAATTGCCATTCCAATTTTCTCATAGCACCGCCGACTGTTCGATTTAATTGGGTTGTCTGCCCTTTTTGAACTCCTAACATATTGTATCCCCACAACATTCTTCTCGTATCGTCTGGCGTCATTTTACTATTCCATTTTCCGTTCCGTTTGTTAATTGGTTTTTCTGCACCTTTTCTATTTTCTTTTCTTTTTATATATATGTCGTACCCTACGACATTTCTCCCCCTCCTTTGAGGAAAAAAAATATTGCTCTCATTGCATCCTCCATCTATCAAATTATCCATCCTTTGCCTTATAAAATTTTCTGCTAACCTTCATTTGTTCCCCTTTAGATGCTCCCCTTTTTCTTATTATAGGACCCGCACGTATTGCGTAAAATTGCGTACCGATATGATCTTAACATATTATTATTAATACATCAACATTACATTAAAACGATACCTGATTGATTCTATTATGTTACTCATTAATATAATATGACATGTACAATTCAATACACAAATATTTCATCATTAATATTGTTTGTTGAGTACACATAAACATAATACATAAATTACAATAACAACAAACACATACTCTTTGCCATATAGTAGCTACGAATATCGGTAGCATACATATTTAAATTTTGTGATTATACCAAACTGGCATTTATGGTATCTGTATCAGTCACCTCCTTTAGATATTATCATGTTCAGTAGCGTAATTTTTTTTTTTGTGTGTGTTTTTTTTTTTTTTTTTTAGCTCTGGGTCTTGCTGAAAGTTCTTTACGGACATCAGTATATCTGTATATAAGAGTTCTATTTATGCAATATATTACACAATAATACCTTTTATACCACTGCCAAAAGTCTTTCGTTATTCCGGTCATATTTAGTTCTATTGCTATTTATTTCATTATTCATTAATACCTCAAGTTTTAACCATAATTGCAACAGTATCTGTAATTCAAAATTGCAACAGTACCTGAAATTCCAACGCTATCTTTTCTAACATGCCTGTAAACGAAGCTTCACTGCCTAGCACCACCCACTGCTCTCTCATGTTTACACCACCGTACATGTGCTTTCTAGTAACCATAGAAATGGACCCTAAATGTCACCATAGTAACGAACGGTTTCATTATTTAACGCGCGGTCCCGTTAACAAAGACGTTTATCCACGAACAGGTATTTTCCGTAACACCTGTTCGTACACCTTCCCATGACACCTGGTTTCAAAGTCCCGTGGTTTAACTGACGTGTCACCTTTGTCTAGAATTTTGGCAACAGGTAACCTTCATTCCGCATTCTTCGCTTTGCACATGGTTGCAGTGTTTTCTGTTGACTAATATTTCTTTATATTAGCAACTTCTAAATTCTATTATCTAATATATTTTTGTGCCCTAATGCACCACTATTATTTCTCACTATTATTTCTCGTTTGATTGGCTATCCACATTATGTCCCTGGAAATTATATTATTACTAGCTGAAGTACCCGGCGTTGCCCGGAATTTTAAGAAGGTTTGTTAACCAAAATCAATTTAAAAAATTAACACAGTATAAATTAGCCAAAAAAGCATGTGAAATGTTATACATATCTCACTATTTTGGTAGATGCAGTCTTTCATCATTGTACCACTAAAAGCTATAAAGTAAAAATGTCAAATTGTGGAATGTTTGTTAACCAAAATCAATTTAAAAACTTAACACAGTATAAATTACATAACCAAAAAAAGCATGTGAAATGTTATACATATCTCAGTATTTTGGTAGATGCAGTCTTTCATCATTGTACCACTAAAAGCTGTAAAGTAAAAATGTCAAATTGTGGAATGTTTGTTAACCAAAATGAATTTAAAAACTTAACACAGTATAAATTACATAGCCAAAAAAAAAGCATGTGAAATGTTATACATATCTCAGTATTTTGGTAGATGCAGTCTTTCATCATTGTACCACTAAAAGCTGTAAAGTAAAAATGTCAAATTGTGGAATGTTTGTTATCCAAAATCAATTTAAAATCTAAACAATTTAGCAAGATTTAACCTTCTATGTTTAGAGCAAAAGAAGCTGATAAGTAAAACATAAAATATACATACATTTATAATAAACCACTAAAAGCTGAAAAGGAAAAATGTCAAATTGTCTTTTGGAAAGTAAAGCTGAAAAGTAAAAATGTTAATTTGTCAAATGTTTGTTAACCAAAATCAATTTAAAGACTAAACACAGTATAAATAACATAGAAAAATAAGCATGTGAAATGTTATACACCCAAATAATTTTTAAAAAATCCAATATAAAATATATAAATTTATAATTAACTCCTCAGAATTCATCTAGATTTAACTTTTCATCTTTGGAGCAAAAGAAGCTGAAAAGTAAAACATAAAATATATACATTTATAATAAACCATTAAAAGCTGAAAAGGAAAAAATGTCAAATTGTCTCTTGGAAAGTTAAGAGTTTTAAAAAGTAAAGCTGAAAAGTAAAAATGTCATTTTGTCGAATGTTTGTTAAACAAAATTGATTAAAAAGTAAACACAGCATAAATAACATTTAAAAAAAACATGTGAAATGTTATACACATCTCAGAATTTTAGTAGATTCAGCCTTTCATTTTTCAAGTTTAAATTAAAAATGTCAAATTGTCTAATGTTTGTTAACAAAAAGTAATTTAAAAACTAAACACAGTATAAATAACATAGATTTAATAACAGTATAAATATCATAAAATATGTACATTTATAATAAATCACTAAAAGCTTAAAAGTAAAAATGTCTAATTGTCCATATAAATACCTCCATAAATGCAGGATTCTGTAGCCAAAAAATATATAAATAAAGTATTAAAGTATTTGTTAAAGGCACTGACTGATGAAAAAAATAACAGAAATCTGCAGTTTGGGCTACACGCACCATAAATGCAAGATTCTGTAGCAATAATAGAAACATTCTGTCCTTATTAAACTCCATATAAATCTCTGTTCAATTAAACTCATCCAAATATCATCTGAAGTACCTTCATAAACTATGTTTCTCGTTTCTTGATTCGGGGTTCAATATGAATGTTTGTTAACCAAAGTCAACTTAAAAACTAAACACAGTATAAATAGCATAGGAAAAAAACATGTGAAATGTTATACACATCTCAGAATTTAGATAGATTCAGCCTTTCATCACTAAAAGCTGAAAAGTAAAATTGTCAAATTGTCTTTTGCCTTGTGAACTCTGCATGAAAAATTAAACATAGTATAAAAAAGGGATGGGAAATGTCATACACATCAATACTAAAAACAACGAATAAATTTTGGTTCGAATTTGACTCTTAGTGTGCTTCAAAATAGTTGAAACTCTTGAAAATAGTTGTTCTCAGATGTACGTGCTTCCAAACGTTGATGACCAGAATAACGCTTGACTATGCAGTGAAGGATATTTATATCTGGGCAGGTATGATTTATGAGTACAACAAAGAGACTCGATTGAATTTCTCTTTAAGTTAAATGTCAGATTGCAACTCTATGCCTTCCATTTGACAATTTGCTAGCATTATATCTATATCGACTGTAAATAGAATAGAAAACATGCAAAAACAAAAATTGTTTATTTTCCCCAAAGTCCTGAAATCAATTTTAAATTCTTGTACTAAATCGGAAAGTAGGGCTGCGTATTTTATAATATTTTTAGAATTGTGCTTGGGAAATTAAAATAGTAGCATTAAGATTTTTATGCAGTTATAGGCATTTTAGCTAAATTTCAATAAAAATTACTTCAAATTGACCAATTTATAGAAAAAGTATGCTATTTACAGTTAAGTTTTTGTTTCTTTTTTTTTAATTTTTAAGTGCTATTTTACCATAAAGCACCAAAAAAAACCTTTAAAAAATCATTTTTTAAAACAAACAAATGGAATAGCTAAACACAAACATAGTTAACCGTAAATCGCAAAACTGTGCTTAAGTTTAGACTGATTCTTTTTAGTTAAGATATACTAATTTTTATGCTTTTAAAAGTACATCGTGAATTATAAAATTAAGAACAATATAAAATACAGTAACGGATTATTGCTTCTTTTAGGAAACAACAAAACAATGTTTCCAATTCAAACTTGTGTAACTACTGCCACTCGCTGCTACTGTCGTCTGATGAGCAAAAAAAAAAAATTAAATAATTCAATATTATTCTGATTTTTCACGCTAGGGGAAAAAATGCCACGCCCACTTTAGAGTCACTTGAAATAATTAAACACACACAAATATATAAATTACACAAAAGGTTTTTTTTTTAAAATTCTGTAATGTGTCTAAATCTCCACTATGGAAATATATCGGAGAATTCCATCATTTTAATAAGAAATTTCTAAAATGAAAATAGCAACAAATAACGTCTGTTTATAATCTGAAGACGATGTTAATTTCACTGAAATGTTTTAAAATATAAATTTTAGATAAGAAATATTTAACGCATTTACTACGCATTACATCGTTTCAATAAGAAATGTGTGAAATGAAAATGGCAACAGAGAACGTTTGTTTACAAAATAACACGGCGAAAATAAACGACGATCGTTAATCGAAATGTCTTAAAGTATAAAATCTGACTTGAAAGATTATTATTTTCATTTATTATTCTGGTTTAATATATAACTTGAAACTTTTTGATTTTATTTATTTTTATCTTTTTGCTCGCTGTCAGCTAACCCTAACGTGGACGCCATATTCAGAGGGATAATGCCACAAAGTGTAACAGCTTATATTTAGTTTCAAAATTGTGGTTTTTTATTAATTAAAAATCAACGGTAATTAATTTCGATTTTTGAAGTTCTTCAGACCCTCGGCTGTTTTTAAAGACGCCTGTATTTAAAATTTCACGATCGTTGCTCCTAAACTGTGGATTTCTATACAATTACAGAGATACAAACATTCATTTTTATATATTAGATTCCCTAATTTCACCTGCCACGTGTTCATAGGATTATCAAATGTTCAGGTAATTTTCTTAATATTCTCTCGTTATTGTGCTAATACTTTGCCATTAATTAGTATTATTATTACTATTATTATTCTTATTATTATTTTATTATTTTATTATTATTTTTATTTGTTAATTGTCTTTGTTTCTTATTTCTATTATATTTAACTACTATGTATTTCTGCCTGCATAGGTGTATTTCAATCTAACTTCAATCATCATATTTCGCATTTCCACATTACCCCCTCTATGTCGATATTTGTTTATCAATTTGATAATTACGTAATCTTTATTTATTTTTCACCTTAATTATCCCTCCCCTTTTCATAATTCTCCTTTCTTATATGGTGAATTTATAATTTTGTCACTTCCTAATCGCATTCTTTATGTGCATATTTCTCCCAATATGACTTAACTACCATGTCTATTAGTGTCAATGTCTATCGTATAGTTATTTATTAATTTTGCAACCATCTACCTGTTTTTTTTTTTTTTTTTGGTGTGTGTGTGTTATTTATTTTTTTTGTGTGTTTTTCTCTTTTTCTTATTTTTTACTTATTTATTATTTATTTATGTGCATACCTACATGTATTTAACTATTTAATAGTGTGTTCTGATTACCTTATTTAAATTTATTTTAATTATTGTGTGCGGTGATCTTAGAAATCTCAATAATGTGTTTTTATCATTGTATATTCTCATGATCTCAAAATTCCCATTTAACTGTTTATTTAATGCCTTGAATGAATTTAATCGTCGCAAACTAACGATCTCTCCCACCATGAATTCGTCATTCTTGTATCGTTGATTTATAATATTATTTCTACGTGTCTCAGTATTAATATTCTCATGCGCTATCCAATAATCGCGATTTCTCTGCATATTACTTTGGTTATTTCTCTTTTTACTTCTCTTGTATTGATTTTGCGGCCCATTTTCCATATTCCTTCTATTATAATAATTTTTTCGATCCATATTTCTATTATTCTCTAATCTGCTTTTTCGTTTATCTGTCTTAATTGCCTGTTCATAATCCATCGCTGCGACAACTGTATTGACATACACCGCGTTAACCTCTTCCGGCCCATTTTGTTGGCTTATATCCTGTACTTGCCTTTCCATATCCGACTTTTTTACTATCTTAGCGTAATTAACTTGCCGCCTCGTTTTAGCACGCTTTTGTGGTCTATTTTCAATATCCGTATTTGCTTTAAATTGATTAACTATGGCGCCCTCTTTAAAATTGTCACCTTTCTCATTTTCTCCGTAACTATCATTTCCCTCACATGTCTCACCCAATTTTATCTTTTGAACTGCTTGTGTCACCGCTATTTCGCCCCTTAAATGTTTATTGTCGCCCACTAGGGTACCCAAACTTTGTTGTATTTCGATGATTTGTGTTTGCAATTCTGTATTGTTGGATAATATTTTTTGCAACACTAACTCCTGACTGTGTTGTTTTTCTGTTTGTATTGAATCTAATTCTGCCTTTAATTGTTCATTTTCGCAAAATTTAATGTTCATATCTTGCTCCATCGCAACCAACCGCCCGTGTAATTCTGTATTTTCAGATATTAATTTTTGCAATTTTAATTCCTGACCTTGCTCTTTGTCTGTTAAAAACGCCAACTGACTCTCCAATCACCGAATTGTGGTTTTTAATTTTTCTATTTCTGACAATTCCTCATTAATCGTTACATTATTTATTCTTATTTCATTTCCCTTATCCTCTAAATTTTTCTGTCTCACACTCTTAATATTTCCCGCTTGTTCATCACTTGCTACACTATTAATTTGTAATTCACATTTTTGATCGTCCCTCTCTTTATTTGTATGTTTTTCTCCCGTAATTTCCATCGCCTTTGTGACTGCATCTCTAAAATTTTCTATGCTTAATCGGCCTATCTCTAGTCTTATGTCGTCGCTCACGGCGTGTAGAAGTTTTGATAACATTATTTTTTCCGTATCATTTTGTCCCTTATACTGGCGGCCAAAATAGTCAAGAGTAACCTCTTCAATTTCGCGTGCTAAATTGGAAATACTTTGTTTAGGCTTTTGCTTTACATTTTCAAACTTTTGTTGTTTCGCATACGACGCGTTTATGTTTTCCAATGTTAATCCTGTCCTGTTTTCATCTTTTACCTTTTCACTAATTGTCACGCTATTAATCTCCGCATCATATTTTTGCTCCTCATTCTCAATCTCTTTTGCCATTTCGATTGCTTCTTGGAATGTGAGCTGCTGAAACGTCATTAACTCCTTTCTTATATCCTGCCGTACTGATTTTATAAATTTATCTAAGAGAACTCGGTCCAATTCTGGAGATTCGGGAATCTTCAAATAGTCATTTACGACACCCTTAATGTGTTTTTCCACGTGACTTATTTTTTGACCTGGTTTTTGCACGATTTTCTTAAATGCCACATGATTTAATAATTCTTTCACGGTTCGCGCCATTCTCTAAATGTAAATTATTCCGAACGTCAATATTATCTTCTAATTTATCCTCTCTATCCCTCAAATATCCTATCCGCTCGTTTTCTACACTGCTTTATTTCCTCTTAACAATGTACCTTTGAAATTTTTACCCTGCGTAACTAAAATTCTATCATACTACAACCATATCTTTAAAATTTCACTTTTATTACTAACTTAACACCCTTCAACATATAAGCAATACGTCGTAATTACTATTTCTCAATTTAACATTATACTCTTACACATTCCTCACCAATTTCCTATCTAACATTTCCTTATCTTAAATTACTATTTCACTCAGCGTAACTATTCCTACATTCCATATTCATAGCCATATTGCCTATTCATAGCCATCCTGTCATTCTGCTGTCTTAGCATCTCAATCCTATTATTCAATTCTTCATTATACATTACTCAATGCTTATTCATCATTCAATACTTATTATTCAATGCACCTATTACTCATTACATTATCTAATTCAATATTCACTAATTATTCCTAATTCACAACTTATTCATTACTCTTCTTAATCATTACACATTATTACTCATTATGCATTCTTAATTACTCAACATTTAAGTACTTTCTCTTTAAGCAACACTGTTCAACACAAACTATTCCCTTAATTATTATTTTTAAACACCCCTTTTCTTTTATCATCAATCCTCCTAACTCAATATTCAGATAAACCAATGTATTATTCGAATCAGAGTATTAATTTTATCGTCATAGCATTATATGTATCATTGCCAATTAGTTTTTTACATAGCCGCAATAATCATATTTGTTTCGACAAAGGCACCATTATGTCGTAGAGTTTTGTTTGGGTGGGTCGTGATTGGTTATAGTGGTAGGCAATGATACCATTACTCTGATTTTAAACAATACATTAATTTATTCACACAATACAAATATTAGTATACATTCAATTATATTCTTATTAATTTGAACTTACAGACATTCTCATTATATCAATGTATTATTTGCCTATATTATTTCATCTATTTAAATTAATATCATTTCGGTACGCAATATATCTATATTATTCTTTAATTTCCGCCTATCATATAAGACTCGGGTAACTCGTGAAATTTGGCAATAGTTAATAAAAGGTTACCTCCATTTTTGCAGACTGCAGAAGTGGACTTTGGCTGGCATATTCAGGTGACTATTGGGGTCTCTATTCGGACTCGCTCAATAACGTAGGAATAGTCAGACTTTAACGGCCGGATCAGTTCTCCATTCGTTGCTGGTGGGGATTAGGCACTCCGTCGTGGTTCCGAGTCTCACCTCTTATCATCTCATAGGTAGCTTGCCGGGGTTCAGGCAATCTATGTCGGCTCCGCGGATTCTCTATGCTAGCTTGCGGGGTTCAGGCAATCTACGTCGGCTCCGAGGATTCTCTAGGCTAGCTTGCGGGGTTCAAGCAATCTATATCGGTTCTGCTGCTCATTGATGCTCCTTTCATCTTTGAGTTGCCGGCTTACAGCGATGCGCTACGTCGGGGCGCAATCTCCCATATATATTCTTTTGCCTTCTCGCTTACGAGGCTACCACTCTCTATTTTGGGTGCCAACTCTCAGAGTCACCATCAATCTGATATTTTTCATTTTTTTTTCACTCTCTCTATTTTTTATTATGTTCTCAACGCCCCGCCTTTTACATTTTTATTCGTCTCTCATGTTCAACCTTTTTCTTTATACTTCCACTTTTGATTCGTTAACTTGTTCCTCCCCTAATCATTCCTTCCACCATTTAGAGTGAGGGGCGTTTTATACTCGAACAATCCCGTCCTTGACTCATTCCTATTTTTCTAGGAAATGTGTTTTCCCGGAACATCTCCTATGTGTGGGGTCCTCTTCTCTTTGTCAACAATTCCCTTTTCATCTCAACGTCTTCCTTCGCTGTTTCGACTCTTAATTGTTTCCTTTCAATCTCTTCTCTTCATCCGGCTCTTTTGTCTGATCAATTGCCATTCCAATTTTCTCATGGCACCGCCGACTGTTCGATTTAATTGGGTTGTCTGCCCTTTTTGAAATCCTAACATATTGTATCCCCACAACATTCTTCTCGTATCGTCTGGCGTCATTTTACTATTCCATTTTCCGTTCCGTTTGTTAATTGGTTTTTCTGCACCTTTTCTATTTTCTTTTCTTTTTATATATATGTCGTACCCCACGACAGCGCTCTTAGATCGTAAACAATTCGTTCGAAAAGGAGAAACGCACCGGGAGGTTTTTGAGAGAATTCTTGAAGCTGCATATTAATGTTTAGTCTAAGAGTGGGAAAAGTATCGTAGCCTTCTAGCTAACGAGCTCGCCACGATTTTAAAAGAAAAAAAACCGGGTGTCTTAAAATGAAATGAAATACATAGATGAGCAAGATTGGTCGGCGAAAAATTTACGATATCTGAGTCGGACTAACTACTTATTTTTATTCGTTTCATTCTTATTCAGAGCTCTTGTAAACGTTCGGTTTGTTTGTTGCAACGATTGTGTTTGATTCACATTACGATGGAAATGAAGAAAAGAAAAGTTGAGTTGGAAAACAGACAGTTTCTACCAGAATGGACTGAATTATATTGCTTTACGTTGCCAAACCGAGTTGAAGCAGTACCTGTTTATATTATATGTCAGCAAACTGTAGCTATAATTAAAAGTTCCAATATTAAACGTCACTATGAGACTAAGCACAAAACATTTGGTGAACAATACCCGATTGGAAGTAACCTCAGGAAAAGTAAAATTCAGAGTTTATGTTCAAATTACATAAGATCAGAACAAATCATGAACCGATCTATGACTGAACAAGAAAAATGTTCAGAGGCTTCTTTATGTATTTCTTGGATTCTAGACAAACGTATGAAGCCATATAATGATGCAGATATTGTAAAAGAGTGCATACTTCATGCTGGAAATGCATTATTTGAGAATAAAAAGGATATCATTGACACTATTCAACATATTCCATTATCTGCTTCAAGCACAAGGAATACACAAGTCTTGAGAGGAAAACTATAAAACTTTGAGACAAAATTTAACTGCCGCTGATTGCTATGCTTTGGCTTTGGATGAATCTTGTGACATTACAGATACAGCACAGCTGATTATTTTTGTGCGCTACCTCGACAGAACCAGTGAACAGTTTTTTGAAGAACTACTGACTATTTTGCCTATGTCAGGAACTACTACAGGAGAGGATTTGTACAAGGCTGTTACAGAGTATTTCAACCAAGCTGGTTTGGACATGAAAAAAGTTACATCGCTTACAACAGATGGGGCACCAGCAATGCTTGGGTGTAGGAAAGGCTTGGTTCAGCGACTCAGCAGTGATCCAAAATGCAATGAAAATTTAATATCCTACCACTGTATTATTCATCAAAGTGTGTTGTGCTGCAGTCTGAATCCCAGTCTTCAGAATAAAATGCAAACGGTGATACAAATAATTAACTTTATACGGGCAAAATCATCTATTAAGAACCGACAATTTAAATCATTTCTCGAAGAGACTGATGCTCAATTTGACGACTTGCTTCTCCACAACAATGTGAGATGGCTAAGTAAAGGCTTGGTGCTTGAAAGATTTTTTGCAGTATTGGAGGACATCAAAGAGTTTCTTTCAACTAGTGATCAAAGAGTAGCAAGTGAGCATTTAGGCTTCCTCCTTGACGTTGAAGAAAACGTGGCAACCATCGCATTTTTGACTGATCTTTTTAGGCACCTGAATCTTTTAAACCTCAAACTTCAAGGCAAAGGTAAACTTGTGTGTGAACTTCTCTCAGAAGTAAACAGTTTTTCAAAAAAGATTGACCACTTCTCCGAAGATATTAGCGGAGAACGTTTACACTTTCCACACCTTAAATCAGTTTGTGACATTAATGAGGGTATTGACATCAGTCAATTCGAAGTTTTTTTGGAAAAACTTAAATCTGAATTTCAAGAAAGATTTACTGACTTTGAAAAAACTGAGAACGTTGTACAGCTGGTTAACAAGAGTTTTTCACTTATGCCCAATGGTGTATGGACCAGTGAAGCGGTAGATGTTTTCAAGAGCAACAAAGCTGCCCTACAGTTGGAAATAATCGATTTCCAAGAAGATATTGTTTAAAAGGACATTTATTCTCAAGTTCCAAAAACTCTAGGGAGTGACCAATTTTGGATTAAAAACATGTGTGAAAAAAGTATCCAGAACTCAAAGCTTTAGCCATAAAATTGTGTACCATGTTTGGCTCAACTTATGCGTGTGAAGCACCATTCTCAAAAATGAACTTCATTAAGAACTAGTACAGATCTCGACTCACCGATGACCACCTTAACAGCTTGATGAGAATCGGACACACGAAAATGACCCCAAACTTTAGGCAGGTTGTTCAAGATAAAAGGTGCCATTTCCCCCGTTGAACATTAATTGAACATCCTGACGAAATTTGTGAGAGGACTTTTTGAATTTATATGTATTTTAAATTGATTTTCTTGTCATTCTAAATATCATAATAAAAAACTTGATTTGGCATTTGTGCACTTCATTTCACTGGTATCCATTGTGTTTTGCATGCAAGATAACAACTGATTCCAAAGAAAAGTTGTACTAAGCAAAGCAAAGAGCCTAGGTTAGTAGAGTAGTCGGTAACATGATGGAAGGGGGCGGTAGAAGGAGTTGGGGGGCGGGGAGGCTCAAGTTTTCTGGACCGCGAAAGTTTGACAAGAGTTTGAAACGGACCAACAGGAAAAATAATTGGTGACCACTGCACTAAACCCTAGGATGCTTCGGGTTCTTCTCCCGTATTTAGCGTCTAATTCACACTGAGTATTAAGCTACTACGAGCGAACCTATGTCTATGTTTGCTGTCAGAAGATGAGAGAGGCGCCTAGTTCGTCGCATTTGGCGAATGCTCATATATGGGCCTTCTGTTATTTTGGAGTTTCAATGTTATTTGTCAGAATTAATAAATTCTGACTCTCTCCGACGGTTCTGATGAATATTTCACCATGTTTAGTTGAATAAACCTGAGTATTTTTATCATGTTTTTATTAACTCACTTTCTTGTTTGTTTGTTTGTGTGTGTGTGTGTGTGTGTTTATTTGTTTGTCTAGTACAAATCTTGCAATCGATTTTTAACTAACTTCCCGACTAACTAGACATTTGAAATTCTTAGAATGGCTTAGAACACGATGAAAATGCATTCTTTTAAAACTTTTAGCCATCTTTAAGCAGATTTGAATTCATTTTCAGTTAATTTTGTTTTGTTGAATTGGGCAACCATCTATCGGCCGCGACGGAAACGAAAAGTTAAACGCAAATTAACTTCCAATTCCCGAGCTAAACGATTGATTACGCATTTGATATCTCTTTATTGCGCATTTGATCATTTTTTTTTTCAAGTTGATGGAATAATTCATCAAAAAATTTTTTTAAAGTATTTTTTAATACATAGAATTGTCAAGTTTATATTATTCAACAGAAAATTAAAAAACCTGGTATAAAAAAAGTTCTTTTTATCTTGTAATTATTATGATTGAAAATAACCTTTTTTTTCTTCTCTAAATGTGGTTTTTATTGTCTTAATGTTAGTATTTAAACGATTCAGTAAAGATGCATAGTACTCTCCCGTGATTCTTTGCCCTTATCTGAGTAGTCAATAAGGATAATACTATGTATGACCCCCCCAAAAAAACAGTGGCCATAACTTTTACTGCTGATGGAACGTTTCATTCTTTGGGGAAGGTTTCCCTGCTTTAACCCACAATTTAGATTGTTTTTACTTTGGCTGGTAGTGATGTACCCATGTTTTATCAACCGTTATGAAACGACGTAAAAATTCAACCAGATTTCAATAAATCAGTTCCAAATTGTGTTTCGAAATCGCCATTCGTTCACGTTTTTGATCGATTTTTAGCAAACGCAGCACTCATCTTGCCGACAGCTTTCTCATATCCAAATATTCATGCAAAAATACAAATATGCGTACGCAGTGATGAAATGCCAACAGCTCTCGCACTTTTAATAATCTATCCTTTATCACCATATCATTGATTTTTTTTAATGATTTCTGGTGTAGTGACCTCAGCAGGGTGACTTAATGATTTAGCGTCACTTGTGCTCATTCGGTCGAAAGGAAATTGGTGCAGCTTTGTGAGACGCACCTCTCTGCTAAGTTTGGCGCTTTTGTGTATAGCGTGGTAACCATGCGATTTTGGCAATTTATTTTTCGGGGGGGGGGGTTGATGGTGGTGGATTTAGTCGTGTGCGGTTGTGGCAGTGATGAGATTGAGAGTTTAAATTTAATAATAAGCAATGAGATTTATAATTTTGATTGTTTTCTTAATTTTTTTTTAACATTAGCGGAGGGTTGAGTATGATTTGTATTTTGTTTTGTTTATTTTTGCTATTTCTCCTGTGGTTTTTTTTTCACGCATGCATTATTGCTATTTTGTAATGTAGGAAATTTATTTGCTAACTGAGGTTAGCTGGAGATTTCTGTAATGTTTTTGGAAGGTTAATACAGTCAGCAGTAATTTCCTTTTCCCGAAATTAGATTCATGAATTTTCACCCTTTCAAGTGAAATGATGTTTTGTGTCTTCTAGATTGTAGTTTGTGTTATAATGAGTGACATGATTGAATTGAGGTTGTTGTTTAATTTGTATTTTATGGGAAACAGGTGTGTAATATGTTTGTGTGTGGAGAACTTGCGTTTGTGGCTACAAATAGCCAGCTGGGGGATTTCAGTAATGTTTTTGAAAGTTTAATACAGCCAGCAGTAAGTTTGTTTTCAACTTATTTATCATTTCTTGGCTGCTATTGATTTTTTTGTTTACATTTAGCACTTAAAGACTAACAGGTGTGCGGAATCGGGAAAAGTTGGCGCCACGGAGGTGCATTGACGCAAATAAATTTTTGACGCCAACTTTTCGCCAACGGAGGTGCGCTTGACAAAGCTGTTCCAGGAAATTCAACAAACCACTTGAAAATCATTCTAAGCGAAGGTGCAGACTCAGCCGTGGTCACCGTGATCTTTACGAATTAGAAAGGAAAAACTGTCAACATACTCATGACGACAATCACCAGGACGACGATGATGATAATGACGATGATGATGATTGCAGCGATGAGGACGATGGTTGTGATGATTGCAATGGCGACGATGATAACAACAATAATGATAATTATAATATGCATATAATAATTTTTTCTTTGGCTGGTAGTGATGTACCCATGTTTCGTCAACCGTTACGAAACGACGGAAAAATTCAACCAGATTTCAATAAAGAAGTCCCAAATTGTGTTATTTGTTTGACTGCTAATTATAATATGCATATAATAATTTGTATATTTATAATACGACTAATATGAAAGCGCAAAAGTAATGTTTGCGAAAAATGTAATCACAATAGTAATTTTAATTTTCATGAATAACAATAATAATATAAACAGTTATAATAATAATATTTTCCCCAAAATTGATTTCTTAAGGTACTAGTAATAATAATAATACAAGATCTTCTAGCATTATAATTACTATTACTATTAGAAATCAATACTGTTGAACAATTTTTAAACAAATATGACTTCCGTTTTCTAATATCCTTTAATTACTGTTGATTATAAGAATAATTAGAAGACCTTCATTGTTATTGTTGCCATTATTCGTTAAAATTAATAATGCAGTATAACAATAACAAAGTTATAATTAATAAGTAGTAAAAATCCGAATAATAGTTACTTTGCATAACTGATGTATGACGATGAAATTGTATTGATAGACAAATTCTTAAAATTTATTATAAAACAATAATAATACAACAGTTTATTAAAATGACACTTGTATTGTAAAAGAGCTCTTCTAAGAAGCTTCAGAGAGAAAATACCTCTTAAGTAAGAAGAAAATTTAAAGTAAAAATGGGGTGGTTAACATATTATTCACAAAAAAGGATCCTAAAATTCATTTCCCTGAAGCACATAAGCTCGGTCAAAGTATTTTCCAATAAAAAAAAACAACTTTAAGGTACTTCACTTTTTTTTTCACGTTTTCCCACAACCCGATAATTTTTTTTTTCTTCTTTCAGCTTTTTTTCAAAATTTGTTGATTTCTTTTAAGCGTCTTCTTATCACCTTTCGTGAATTATTCAGTGTGATTCTTTTTATTTCTCTATTATTTCTGTGATATTTATTATTACATTCTACATTATGTGCAAAATATTTGATAGCTGGAGATACTAACTTAAACTTTTTGGCCAAATAATTCTCTGTTTTGTTGTAGTTTGGGCAAAGCTTGTTTCAGATTATGGTACAGCGAAATTAGAAGGCGTTAGTTCAAACAGTGTACTTTCAAAGGGTAGCATGAAAATTGATGAAAATCCATATCTTCAAAAATTATTCTTTTTTGAATTATTTGACTTGCTATTTTGAATTTATTTCATTAATTGTCGGTAAACTGTAGTTCACTGGTTTGGCATATGATTTGTTTTTTCGTTTCGTCGCAGACCAAATGTAATATCCGTGTCTAGGCCTGATATGGGCATGTTAAATCCGTAGACCGGAAAGTCCCTCTATGAGGTTAGAGAGGGTAGGAGAGGGTACGATCCCTCCAGATGCTGCCCCTAGGGTGCTCGGTCAAAATAGAGGGGGTACCTGGCTAAATCAGACTCCGACCCTTGTGGTGGCTTGTGGGTTAAAAACGGTAGCCGCTACTCTCAGCCTGCAATCTTATATGGACCTGGTCTGGAATAAATGACGACAAGGGGACATTTGAAACAACAACAGCAACAACGAAATGTAATATAGCCTTAAATTATTCTGTACAATTTTATTTAAATTTGTGCCTTCTTTTTGAATTTTATGTTTTGTAATATTGTATTTTTAAACTATAAATAGACATCGGTTTTATGTAAATTGATTAAAATGTTTTAATTTCTGTATGCTTTTCTTAAAAGTGTTACATTTTATTTATTCATTGTTAAAACTGGTTCGTTTTCAGTCTAATATTCCCATTCTCGGAGTTTTTCAACCTCCATTATGTATTTTTGTTAAGCCCTAATGTTGATCAGCTCATCTACATAAGGCATAGACAGAACTGCAAGCAAGCAATAAGCGTAGACTGATGCGCTTAGTTGATGGGTTGAAAAGAGACCGATGGCTAGAATTTGCACTTGGGCAATAGGGCATTTGTTCTCTGATTGATTGGTTAAAAGAACTTAAAATAGAACAGAAAAATTATAGGTTTTATTAATTGTTATAAATCATAGCATAAAAATTAACTCTTTTAAACTCAACCATCAAGTGATTGCAAATTTAATTCGTATATGATGACGAAGCTATCCAGAAAAAGAAAATAAAGCAAGGGTTTTATTTTAAACGGCATTGCTCATTGACGAATCAGAATGCAAGTGATTTTTTGGTGAAGACAGGGTGTCCGGGATAAAAGTATTCAAAAGTTAAGGCTTATTTTTACGGAACTACCCATTAGAATAAAAAATATATATTTAAATAGAAAGAACATCTCACCAAGTTTTAATATTAATAGATTAAATGTGTGCACCTTTTGTAGCACGACAAACGTCTAAACCAAGGGTGTCCAACCTTTTAGCTTCCTTGGGCCACATTGAAAGATTACAAATTCTTTTGAGCCGCACAAAAATATACCTAACAATGAAAATAGTTGATGAGTAAAAAAAGTATAATATATAGTTATCATATTTATTTCATTCTAAATTTTATTAGAGACATAAAATTAATGTGATATTTGGCATTGAATTCAAGAAACTAATGCATCAATATCTGGGCCAATTGAAGTGGTCGCAATTCTCAGCCAGTTCTCAAGATGTTCATCCGATATTTTGGTTCTAATCTGACTCTTAGTGTGCTTCACTATTATGCATACTAATTTTAATATCAATACAAATATGAAATATTAAATCTGTAAAAATACACAGTTCCTTTTTGCAATGAAATTAATATACAGCAATTGCATACTATAGAATTAAAGATATTTGTATAGAATTAATGATATTTCAAATCATGTATTGTCGATTTGTTGAATGAACAAAGCGGGATCTGTAATGGCCGCCTGCCATCATCGTCGAGGCGGGGTATTGATATTTTTTTTTTCGATTTGAGCTCTCTTTCTGGGCCTCACTAATACTTGCTTTGGGCCGCATGAGGCCCACGGGCCGCGGGTTGGACACCCCTGGTCTAAATGGCAATCCAGTTCCCTCAAAGTGTTTCGCAGCATATCAGGAGTTATTAGACTAATTGCTTGAATGATACGCTTTTTCAACTCATCCACAGTTTCAATTTTTTGTTTGTACACGACGGATTTAATGAATCCCCAAGCAAAAAAGTGTAATGAAGTCAAATCCTGTTGGAACAGGAAACCCGGAACAGTAAAGTTTTCCAGCATATCAAGATAAACGTGTCCCGTAACAGTGCGCTCTACGAAGAAAAATGGACCAATGATGCCATTTACGTGCGTTACTAACCTTGAAATCTATTGATATTAAGACTTGGTGAGATGCTCTTCCTATTTGAATAATTTTGTTTTTAAATTCTAATGGGTAGTTCTTTAAAAATAAGCCATAACTTTTGCATACTTTTAGCCCGGACACCCTGTAATTTACAGCTGTCTGTTTACTGAGATCATCAAACAAATTAAGTATTCAACAAACAATTAATTGCAAATTTGAAATGTATTTGAGGCTGAAGAACCAGTGATGAAGACATCGAGATCGGAGAGAAAACATGAATATTACTTTAATTGACTTTATCTGCTGACCAATAAGGATAGAAGTGAATTTTTGGTGAATGGCAGAAACCATTGGTGTCTGTACATTTTATCGTCTTGGAACAGATTCGCCTATGATTGTGCAATGTCATCTGCCTTTGCCTTGTTGCCTTTCCTTTATTTACCAGTTAAGTTAACCCCAGTATTGCAATTATATCGAGCATATTAAACAGAAAATCGAAGTAGGGGGAACGTTGTAATTAAGAAAATGAATATATAGTGAAGAAAAAGATTAGACTTAGCTAGCCACATAACTATAAATATTGCCGGTTAGATGCAGATAGAAAGATAGTAATTGCCCAGAAAGCAGATCAGAGATCCTAGACGACGAGACCAGTTCTAACTCGTGAGGTAAAAATGTGAGTGAATCGATGAGTCTTAGATGTCAGAAAAGTTGTATCTGATGTAAAGTAGGAGCCGGGACAGGCGTAGCCAAAGGTGACACTGGAAAGCAAGTCGAAACGCCTTGAGCCGAAATTAAATGAATAAGAAGGAGACGTAACGTGTTGATGACCAAGAAGAATAGCGACAGTCCTTCAGAAGCAGACGCATCCGACAGACCCCGCCATTGATTAATGGCAAGTCACTGATGAATGACAAGTCATTGACGATCGACAGACATCATCCCGATTCGCCGATCCGTGAATCTGATGACGGTGATGCCCCGCAACAGTCTATTCAAACCACAGAAGGCCGAAAGCAACGTTAAAGAAAGCCCACGAAGAGTGATGATTCTTGTTCAGCATTTACCAGAGCATACGACAAATAGAGGTACGGTCTTTCGATTTCCAACTGATCAGAGTCAATGCTTCCTTTGTCCCAATTTAAGTAAATTTGAGAATGATAATTTGAGTATAGATAACTATTGAGAAGATATTGCGCACTGAATTTATGCTGTTAATAATTTAGGACGAATAATGGTATATGATTAATTGAAGGAGTTGTATATGATGATTAGTAATTAATTGAAGTATATTTATAGGAATGATATGCATAATGATAGAGTAATTATGAATGATGAATCGAATATTATTAGCGCATTTATGTGATTAGTAGTAAACTTAATGAAGTAGGATAATTGTCAGTGTATTGTATATATATCTACATATATATATATATATATATATATATATATATATATATATATATATATATAAATATATATATATATATATACATACAGGTAGCCCTCATACAACACGGCATCTTACAACACGGTTTCGCTCTAACACTATAAAAAAAATTGTGAAAACCTTTGTACAACACTGTACTTGAACAGCACTACATAACATGATTTTTGTTTAACACATTTAAAAACTAAAGTACTTCAAAATAATGACGGAAGGAATAATGAACTATAGTGGCTTTACATGAAAATGTATAAACAAATTATAATTTATTCATTTATAACTATATTCTGATGTCATAGCGGAAAGCGTCATGCACAGTTTACATGTGTGACGTAATACCCCTCGTGGACGAACCATGCGCCGTTCGAATTCGTGTTGATGACGTCGGTAGATGCACTTTTGATTTTGCTTAGATTAGATGTACATTTTGATCTCTTTATGAGAAGCTTGATTTGATCCTGTCATGCCGGAGTAAAGCCGGAAGTTTCTTATATGGAATTAAAAAAAAAAATTTTTGTTTTTAATAAGTTTTCGGAACGTAACCCCCTTTTTGTACTGGCTCCGGATCTCATATAATCCTGTTTCACACAACACGGTATTTTCTAGGAACCTATTTACCGTGTTATAGTAGGGTTACCTGTATATATATATATATATATATATATATATATATATATATATATATATATATATATATATATATATATATATATATATATATATATATATATATATATATATATATATATATATATATATATATATATATCAGTGTGTGTGCGATAATAATCACATTTGTAAATTTTAACACAAGGGAATTAACGCGTAGAACTTATGGAAGATGCAGTCGGTACGAGGAGTGATGCAGTCGGGCGGAGTGTTCATCCAGGAAAACACTGATGATATCTAGGAGCTTAACACACACGGAGCCATAGAAGAGGAACACAGATTTCAGACGATATCCAGGAAATCACCTTTATTCAATTATGAAGCATCGCGAAGGCTGCAGCGGCCACAGGACTTGCCCGGACGGGGCGCGGATTACATACAGGAGCGGACAGCAGGTCCGACAGCAACGAGAGTTAGAGACGCAGAGAGCAAAGTCTTCCGTTCACGCAATTAGCAAATGAGTGTTTTGCGATATTGTCGCCAGAGGGCCTAAACTATTTAATTTTTAATTGGGTGACTTTAGATTCGTGGAGTTCACATGTCCACTTCAGTTTCCCGGGGACTGATAGATCCCGCGCTTGTTAGGGCTGCGACCTATTGACCTAGGAGCAGGATAAGTGGCCATAAAGTTCTTGTAAAGTGTGGTTTTTGACGTTACAGAACCCATAAATATAGAGTTGTTCGAGGGCTCTTCAAGAATTTTGACATTACACTGACATTCGGAATCTCATAAACTTCTGGCACTCATATCTGGGGATGTTATTGAGTTCAGATAGTTCACATGCCTGATCTTCAGGGCTACGATAAATTATCATATTTTACTTTTAGGTTGCAAATTTGGAAAAGGGGTCATGCTTTATTAACAGGATAATTTCGAATACGCTGTAAATGTAAATTTAGAGAAGGCCAGGATTTCTTGTTACTTACACACACACACACACGTGTGTGTGTGTGTTCGTTCGTGTTCGGATATCAATAAACCAATTTATTACTCTATACCAGAGTAATGCTTGTTATCATAGCATAATTCCAAAAATATCCACTATACGACCACACCATTACATATTTCTTTTAGATTTCAAAATATCGATTAGCTTTTAGTACATCACACTCATGAGTGTTTTACGCATAAAAAGAAATTAATGATATACGCATAACTTTTTTTTTGTAGAGCTAGATCCGTTTATGTAAAAGTTTGCTCAATTTCGACCAAAACTACTAAATTTTGAAAAATGTTCCATAATTATTCTTTATTTTTTTCATCATTTTCGTATTTTAGTGCTATGTTTCTCCGAAATAAAAAAAAACAGTAAGTTTCGTAAGTATTCTTTTGGAAAATAACTGTTTCGAATGTGGTTGGATAACTTCATATCCTTTTCTGAAAGTATATAAAAAAGCCCTTTTTTGCGTTTTATGCGACAAAATATCTGTTAACAACTTGCAAAGGTATCAAAATTATGGTAACAATTCATGGAAATAAACATCTTAAATAAGTAGGATGATTTATGTCCCTGTGTCGACTCCACAGCCTGCTGTATTCTATTCTTTAGCACGTTTCCCTAAATAATCGCATCCTCTTCCGCCAGCGAGGATGAGCTAAAATATTCAAGACTAGCTGAAAACCCGCGTTTCGCTACGGAGTACATTCAAATTAAATAGAACGGTCAATGTATGCAATTAATGCCAAAAAAAATAAATATATATATTTATAATAAATGAGACGATCAATGTATACAATTGATGTAATATATATTTATATATATATATATATATATATATATATATATATATATATATATATATATATATATATATATATTTATTTATAAAACAATCGTAAGTGATATTTATTTTTTTTGGGGGTAATATCGAATGGTCTGCTGCATTAGAAAGAAAACAAATATTTTTTTTTGTCTATTTAGTTGTTATGCACGTGACGATAAATTTATTTAAAGTACCAGAAAAAGAAATCACGTGATTAGCATATAATAAATTAAATTCTAAAACTGAATCTTTAAAAATTCCCCAAAAATCAGAAAATCGAGGTAAAGGTTCGAAATTGATTTCATTTCAAAGGAATTTTTATGATCTTTCTCGTGATATAAATTTTATAACCCTCAAATTACTATTTTAAATGCAAACTTAAAAAAAGTTACAAAAACAGCTTAAAAATTTAATTTAAAAAAATCTAAGAAGTTTTTTCAAAAATCTTTCTTAGTGCACCCCTACACCATAAGAAGAATCGCCATGCGAAATTTCAGCCCTTTAGGTACAGCGGTTTGGTCTGTGCGTTGTATGTTAGTGATTCAGTGAGTCAGTTAGTTAAGGAACTGTTTTATATAATGTGGTACCTCGACTTACGAGTGTCTCGACTTACGAGTTTTTCGAGATACGAGCATTCTCTCGGTAGATTTTTTGCTTCGAGTTACGAGCAAAAATTCGGGTTACGAGCAAGCTTCAGATATCCCACCGCTAGTTTGAGTAGCAAATGCCATATTACGTGCTTATCAAATGAGAACACAAGAAGATTATAATATTTACAACCTTTATGTACAATTATTATACAATTGTATAATATTATTCTGAGACTACTATCCATTCTTAAACCGAAAGATTGGATTCTGAGAAAACGTTCTTCGGATTCTCAGAAAGACGAATCTGGAAACTACAGCCACAGTGAACGATGCAACAATCACCCAGCTTCCGTGTCTCACTCGTTCACTTTAAGAGAGTAGCTGGTAATGAAAGCGAAAGTGGGGAAAGTGGGGCGAAAAGGTAAAAAATCAACGAATAAGATTTAATTTTTAAGTACAACCTTTCTCCTCCTCTTCCATCAGCATCTTCAAGTCTGATCTCCAAGGTAAATGTTGTACATTACACTTAATAAAACAAATTTATTACAGTACATTCTATTGTATTGCGTTTTTATACAATGTTCGTGTTTATAAGCACGTTTTTCTTATTTAAAAAATGTAACAAAAATTTGGGGTGTTTGTGGGGGAGCCCGGAACTAATTGATGGTATTTCCATTCATTTCAATGGGGAAAATTGATTCGAGATACGAGTATTTCGAGTTACGAGCTAAGTCATGGAACGAATTAAACTCGTAAGTCGAGGTACCAATGTATATAGATAACGAAAAATAGACCCCCAAAAATGTGTCACTTCTGGTCTAGGAAGTTCATAAAGATGCACTTAAAGAGGAAAGGAAAGCAACAGACGCTGGAAGAAAATGAATGATTAATAATTGTGTGTAGCGGGTTGCCGATGGACATTGTCTGAGTACAAGAAAAAGGGAAATAAGACACGACTAAAATGCTCCTTGTTTCAGAAGTAAGAGAGAAATCATATAAAATGAACATTCTTAATGGCATTTGGCTTTCTTTCAGTTGTTGTTCGCATACCAGGTTTGAAACAACGACTCCGTGGCTGTTGTTGACAATGCTGGTTTTTAATTGCAGTAACATGTAGGTGTCTAAATTTGTGCGATGGAAATGCAATCTGGGGATAAATTTCAAGGGTCTTTGTACTGTGTTCCTGTCATGGTGCATACACATTGGTACAGAGTTCTCTCCCCGACACCTGTCATCACATTAGTCACGGTAACATTAGACACGGTATTTAGAACCACCCCCATTCCCGCCGCAAGATTTCTTTTGATGTGGTGTGTCCCCCGACCCCGCTCGACACCATTTGACCCGCTGACCCCCCACTCTCTTTCTTTGATGGACCGCCAGAGGAGGCGATCCCGCATAGTAGAGAGTACAGAGAGACATAAATCACTGGCAGATACAGAGAACGCTGTACCAATCTGTATGCGCTATTAGAGGAAGCGCTTTTAGATATATAAATAAGTTGGATAAACCAACATAACATACTCTGGTAAATCAACAAATACTGCTGGTCTTACATTTAATGTTATTATTTGGTTGATTTTTTGAAAGAAGTAATGTATTTACGCGACAGAATTTGCAACACTTATAAATTTCTCTCAGTTACTGTGCACCAGGAGCCATAATTTCCCATTGTAGTCCTTTGTCTTGTTTTATTTGAATTACGATGGTTTTTACGATTTAGAGAATTTCAGGAGTGCTACTGTTATCGATTGTCCGCGGAAGACTTCAATAGTTAAAAGGGATTTATTGCGAGCTAAAAAACTGAAATTTCCCATCTTAATTCCTTGTGTTTTGTTTTGCTTGAATTACAAAATTTTGCAGTGGGTCGGTATACTATATTTTTCAGGAGTCTCTGGAAACGTGTAATACGACCGATTATGTCTGGGAGCAGAGCTATCCAGATTTGAATTACCAAAAGTTGTGATATTCAAAAAGTTATTAACTAAATATGAATCTAATTCTATGTGGAAAGATGTATAAAAAATCCTTGTCTCTTTCATCATTAATTTTTTTTTAAATCTAAGGTGACAGGCACTTTGCTCTGAGGACATTTGGCCATCCGCCCCGCGATTTTGTTAGCTTCTTTATTACGGGAATACTATATACGTGAACCACCATTCCTCTTCATAAGTGAACAACACAGGAAGTCGGGATTCGAATCCGAGTCCCTTTTGTGGAAACCAATGAAGCTAACCACTGTATAAAGGGAGATATTCGTCATTCATTAAATATACCCCTCTAGCTATTTTTAGCTCCCCCTTGGGACTTTACAACTATCTGAAAATGAATTTTTATTATCTAACTAAGTTTTCCATCCCATCTTATCAATATTTCTTTAAAAAAAAAAGAAAGAACTTCGTGCCTTTTGAGGGTTTAAATGACTTTTTTGGAAAAAGGAAAGGAAAGTGAAGAGTGTAAACTGATTCTTAAAACCGGTGGATTGATTCTTTAAAGCGAAAATTTTAATATGGAAATAATACATTTGTTTTTTTTTTCGCGATATTGATTCTTATAAACGGTTGTTTCTTAAAACAACTGATCACTATAAGCGGTGGTTACTGTACTTTAAATCTTAAAATTCTGAATAGAGCCTATTCACTTATCCTTTGATTTTAATTCCTTGTTAATTTCTTTTTTCTTTTTTTATATTAATTTTAATTTTTCTTAATTTTAATAATTTATTAATTTTAATTTTCTACTTGTTTAAATTATTAATTTTATTTTTCATTCTAACTTAAATTTTTAATTTTTTAAATTTCTTTTATTTTAAATTTTTCCTTAACGGGACAAGGGACCATAAACCTCAAATTTTTTAATTTTCCCTTTTTAACTCTATAGACAAAACGAGAATAATTTGTATTCTTTTTGAAGATCCTTAGAATTCCAAATAAGGATTTTTAGGCAGAATGAGGCCTGTTTATAAAATTAAAAAAAAATACTATTTCAAAAATAGCATTTTTCAAAATGCTCCATGGTCAATCTAAATCTTTAAAAAACCTTAATTTTTTAAAGATGAGTCTACCGTATGTATAGAAACATAATTGAATTCATTTTGAATCAATCTAAAGTCCAAAATAATAATTTTATTTTATCTGCCTGTTATTTTTTTATGTTTTTGCTTTATTTCATGATCTATAAATTTAAAAATATGTGTGGTTTCAAAAAATGATGTACAGTTTTGTGGCAGACACTTCTAGAAGCAAGAATGAGAAATTTGGAAGAAATCCGAAGATAATGAAAACGCATGAGGCATTTTGGAAAATTCTAGAATTTTGAAGAATTTTTTGAGAAATAAGCCTTATTCTTCCGCAAAATACCTATTCGTGAATTTCAAGTGTCTTAAATGAAGTAAAAAAGAATATTAATTTTACTCATTTTTTATATACAGAAAATTATTGAAAGATTTGAAGGGGACGGTATACGTTGAGATTCAACTTTTTTATTTTACATTATATCTATATGGAATGTTAATCCTGAATATAGTTTAATATTTGCAATATAAACGACATAAAAAAAAATTCTAGTTTATTTAGAAAAAATTTTTTTAATTAAAAATTAATAAAATTTAATGAAATTTTAAAATGTCCCTTGCGCTAAAACTTTTACTTTTTTATAATAATTTTACTTTTTATTTATTTATTATACCATAATGAAACATTCTGTGCATTGAATTACAAATATCTCAATATTTTATGTTTAAAAAGAAGTGAAACCGATTAATGGATGAATTTTTTTTCAAAAATTTCACTTCTTTGTATATAAACAGTCACTTTTTATAAGTTACTCTTCTTTAAAAGAAAAATGCATGCACAAATTTATTAATGTATGTATAAAGATAATGTATGGTAAATATCGTGTAATTTGAAGCAAAAATATAGCGCGTATCACATTTTAAATTTGCATTATCGAGAAAAAATTCATTTTGAGAAAATTGCATACAAAGTGAAATTTAAAGGGCAAAAAAAGTGTGTTGTTTATAAACATATAAATCCTAATAACTTCGATAAAAATTATCGGATTTTAATGCGGATTTTTGCATTTGGTACATTTTGATTTGTAGAACAATATAGCATTAAAAACAAAAATTCGATGCTTTGGTCAATCTTTGCCGATTTCAACGTACACCGTCCCCTGAAGAACGAGGTTAATGGCTCCTTGTCCCCTTAAAATTTAAATTTTAACTACTGAGCACTTGTAATTTGATAACAAACTACCTTGCAACTGGAGATAAAGTCCTCAAGACCAAGGAACTCTTTTCAAAACTTCAACTACGTCATTTCTTTAAATATGCCAAAAATACTCATTGCGATAGTAGCTAAAATAAGAACATTTTGATTGATTACTTTAGGTTGTTGTAACTGCATACTGGCTATAGCGAAAAAAAGGACTCTTATAGAAAACATCAGTATCTGAAGTGGAATAAAAGTGGAAGTTTGATATAGGGTCTGTTCACATAGGAGTCCGTTGCGAAGCGTTGCGTTAAGGAAAAGATGACGTTGAGACGAAAATAAACCAATCAATAAACCAATCATCAATTCTAAAAATTTCATTGCTAATCATTTGGAGGCATATGATTGGTTTATTTTCGTCTCAACGTCATCTTTTCCTTAACGCAACGCAACGGACTCCTATGTGAACAGGCCCTAACTGGTTGTGCGGTGCGATCAGTGATGCTAAATTGAGAATTGAGTTAGAAAGCGTCGATGCTAGTTACTTTGCAACAGAAAACGTTTCGGTAGGGTACGTTGCCACAGCTTTCGTTATTTGAAATGTCTCATTAGTTGGCTCTTATATAAGGAATGGGTGACTAACGTCACCGAATGACAAAAAAAGTGACTAAAAGGGGCAAGTCTGCCGTTCAGCAAAAATGAGTGGCATTCTAACTGGATTGGGCTATTTAAAATAATATTCGTGACTTTTTATTCATTTTCTGGATATTTTAAGCTGTTGGAATAAATGATCATGATAACACTACTGGCATTTCATATGGATAAGGTTGAAGAACCCTAAGTCAGAGCCCGACTTTGACCCAAGGGTGTCCTGGACAAAGCAGACTTTGTGGGCCCCGTCCAAGGACAGATCCAGAGGGTCACATGCCCCCCCCCCCCCCCAGGATCAGATTTCCATATGAACATGTGGGACACTCACCCAGGTCCCCCATAAATTGGGACCTAAAGTTCAAAAATTTTCGACCAACAAGTCAAAAATTGGAAGGAAAAAAATAATAAGTGTTAATTTATTAATTTACTTTTTAATGTTAATAAATAAAATAATGAAATTTTCTTTTGAAATTCAAAATAGATCATAGTCTGAAGTTATTACACCCCCACCCCCCCCCCCTATGAAAAAACAACAACTAGAAATGCTTGCGGATGTAAGTATGCTTTCACTATTGTGGGTACACTGTGACCCATCCAGGATTTTTTCTTCTGTATCCGCCACTGCCCCCCCTTTACTGTATTAACCAAAAGCCAAATTTTTAAAAATATGTACAACTTAATACTTAAGGCTGCTATGTACTAACTCCATTGGATTCGCTCACCTCAATGTTAACCGATGGAGAAAATTTGTCCACGGATTACCGACTTGGATTCAAAGATTTTTTTTTTTAAATTATACTCCGCCATAGAGAAAGAAATTTTACATTTGTGTACATTTTTCGCTTTTTGAAAAAAAATGCAATTAATATTTTAAAATTTGAATTATTCGGGGAAAAATCTGGTATAGTGTGTTTTAAACGCTCATAAATTCATTCCGTGGACGAAATTTATAAAATGAATCCTGTAGCGCTTTGCAGAAAAGTTCAGGCTATCTGACAATGCCACTTTTATTTGATTATCAGCATTTATGTACCTGTAAATAGTTGACAAAAATAAATTTTAAATAAAAAATTTGGGGGCAGCGCTTAACCCCCCTATAGAGAGAGAGACATTACAATCCCTCAAAATGTAAATCGTAAGGGGGGAGGGGAATTCTCGAACTGTCATCTGGACTCCTCCCAGAACAAGAGTCTGCAAGAAGAGGAAAGGGAAATACGATTTTTTTCTTAGTACATAGCAGCCTTAACCCTCAAACCGGCTCACCGGTCAATATGACCGGCAGCGGTGGAACTAAGTGGTGGGGCAGGAGTGGGGAGAGGCGTGAACGCTTGGCTGGCTTGACATCCTCAGTCAGTTCCTGGACATGAGGGAGAGCACATCAGGGTTTCACAAATGCTCGCCATTTGCCAGTAAGTTGCAATTGACCGGTAGACCTATTATTGCCACTGAGCAATAACAGGCCTACCGGTCCTGATAGGGATTTCAGTGTTCAGTGCCATTTTTAAAGTATCCTGTGAAGCCTTCACACCACTCTTCTCTACCTCAATCACTGGCAGGCTTATTTTTCGAGCAATTATGTCTGAGAAACATTCTGCAATTCTTTTAAGGGCCCTACGATTTGATGACGTAGATACCAGATCAAAATAAATTAAATAAATTGAATAAATAAGTGTAGATGATTTTTTCCTCACTATTCATCACTAATATAAATCAAACAACCCTGTGCACAATATCAACATGCAGTTCGGTCGTAAGAACAGCATTTTAGGCTTGGGGGTGAATTTGACCGAGAGTCCTGATAGTGGAAACAAATTCATGGGCCGGTTTGAGGGTTAATTAGGGGGCTCCATAATTTTGGGGGCCCTGGGCAAGTGGGGAACTTGCCCACGAGGAAATCTGGGTCTGCCCTAAGTACAAAGAAATTGTATTCTGTAGTTTTAAACAGATTTTGTACTGAGATAAGAACTCGAAATTATTTTAGTAATTTTATAAGTAATGCCTTTTATTTTGTTTGTTCTAAGAGATGCATTTTATTAAGTTACATCTTGTAGTTTTGGCATTACCCAGTTTCTTATATCTCAAACTGAATATTTGGGAAAGGGGTTCAACTACTTGAACGAATAAGGTATTTAGCACCAAAAACAAAATATTTTTACATTATAACTACACAACCATAACCGAATACTTCTCATTTTAAATAATTGCAATCGATGATATGCGTAGGTGATTTTTGAATTCTAGCACTGCAATCTTTCCTTTTTTCTACACGTAAATTGTATTCATTGAACTATGCTCGTTAAATATTAATATATACATATTAGTGCTAATACAGAGAGATCGCAAACACATTTTTGTATTAAAATCGAACATGCTTAAATTTTCAGTTTATAGTCTTCTAGAGAAATAATCACTGTTACTTTATATAATTAAAAAAATTACTTTATGTGAATATCTCCCAACTATACGTTCAATAGTGAGTAAGAAGTATTTGCTTTAACTTAAGTTCAAATTATTTAGAATGATAGATATTCTGAGAAAAATAGAATTTCATTACTTAAAATTAAATTAAAATGGTGTTAATTCTGTTATATCGTAAAATATTTTTACTTATTAGATACATTTCTAGTCTGCTAAACATTTAGAAAATGCACTTTTTCATTTAGAAATTATTTAAAATAAAGTAACTTTAAAGATAAATAGGACTTAAGTTTACGTTAACTGAAAGTATGTGATATATATTATTTGTTAAGAGTATTAAATAATATATAAGTTCAATGGAAAAAGATTTTTGGTAAAAATTACTAGGTGTGCAAGAATTTTGTAACGCAAATTATAGAATTGTATTTTAAAAACCTGTAATCGTAACATAAAATGTATTAGTGAAAGAAAATGGCTCAGAAAATTACCGGAAGTAATTTATTTCCAAGTGTTTTTAAAAGAAAATTTAATGTCATACATTCCCAGTATGGTAATCATATTAATCATTCCCCATAAATAAATGATAGTATTCGTTATTACTTGAAACGATTACATGCAGGGTTGACCAAATGTTTTTATTTGAACCTTGCTCTTTTGCTAAGAAAGTGAACAATGAAGTCATTCGTATAATGTAACAATGATGATAGTACCTTGTCAACGTTAAACATAGATAACGTAAAATAATCAGCTAAAATCAGTTTAATAATTGATAACCCTTAGAGAAGGGATATCAATTGTCACAGTTAATCGACAGATACGTTGGGTTCTAATCATTCATTCATTATGCATTGGAAAAATACTATCAATGCATTATGAATTCATTCCAGAACTCTCATCGTTCCCGATATATCCCTCAGACATTGTAGTCGCTAGGCTGATTGCAGTAGTTTTGTGCACTGTTACCAAGATAAAAAATGAACTCGAACAACCAATGTAGAATAATCACTTAAATATAGAATTTGAAGCGTAACATCATATTATTAATCCTTTCCATCAACTTGGTTGTTTTATTTTATTTGAAATATTGCTTGATTTTAAAATGATATTTTGAATAAACAATATAAAGTAATAAAAAAACACATATTGCAGCTACCCTCTATTTAATAGAATATATATATATATATATATATATATATATATATATATATATATATATATATATATATATATATATATATATATACATATATATATATATACATATATATATATATATACATATATATATATACATATATATATATATACATATATATATATATATATACATATATATATATATATATATATATACATATATATATATACATATATATATATATATATATATATATATATATATATATATATATATATATATATATATGTATATATATATATATATATATATATATATATATACATATATATATATATACATATATATATATATACATATACATATATATATATATATACATATATATATGCATATATATATACATATATATATATATATATATATATATACATATATATAAATACATATATATATATATATATATATATATATATATATATATATATATATATATATATATATATATATATATATATATATATAAATAAGATGTCCCGAATGGCCATCTCTTGAAGAAAAAGCCTATCGAGGCCGAAATAATGAAAGTTGGATTCACGAGGAAAATAATTTATTTTACGAGAAAAGCGACATGACACGGTACTCGGATCGAGCCAGCCCGCCATCTGACGTAGTGCGCGTAAAATAGAATTTGGTCAAAGGGGTTTCCAGGAATTGGTGGAGAGTGTTAGTATTGGCAAAACGGAGCATCTCGCCAAGGAGTCGGAAAGGTTACCAGATGAAAAAGAAAGTTCAGAAAGGGCGATTAAAGGTTATTAATAATATTATCACAGAATATCCCCCCCCATCTAAAATGGATTGGAGCCGCGGCCGTCGACTCCAAGACACACCAGATAGTGAGAACATGAAAATTAGTAGTTAGAATATTAGGTTGAAGCTGGCTCGAAAATCACAAATATTTAATGTTAAAATAAATAATTGAAAAACACAATAGTATGGAAAATGGCATAATTTTAAAAAACATGTAGCTGGAGTAAAATAAAAATGGAATGGTACATTCAAATGAAAACACTAATAACAACAGATGTAAAGATGTTCCAAATACAAATACAAGTAAAAAATATTGCGCAGGTCTCAGTCCCTGACATGTGTATCTCAAAAGTCTTTGAAAAGTCAGAGTCCTGGACGGGTACAGTTCAACTCGTTGCAAAAAACATTAAAGTTATTTTTAATCACAGTCTTTTCTCGTAGTATGGTTTAGTTGTTTTGGAGATCTCTCAGGGTTGTAGTAATTTTTTTTAGAAAAATAATGTTCTTGGTTGTTTATGGTTCGTTTCACAGTTATTGATTTTTTTTTCTTTACAAAAAAACACTTTCTATATTTTCTTTTTATCATTGGTTTTCAATTTCAATTTTTTCTCTTGATCAGTGGTAAACAAAGATGGTAAACAAAAATATTAAAATTTCTTTCAGCAATTAGTAGAATAAATTTACCAAATGCTGTCAAAATTATCTTTCAACATCAATACCAAATGACTGATACCTGATGTTGCAAAAATTCGAAAAAAATACAAATTCCAACAATTGACACTAACATTCAGTTATTGTGAAGCATGAAAATCAAGACAATGCAAACATAAATTTGAGGCATGTGACCTGTTGTGAGTACATGTTCGTGAGCGTTTACCAAAGGGAAGGTGCTTCCAACCTGAAACTCAAGT
Source organism: Dolomedes plantarius (assembly GCA_907164885.2). Lineage (NCBI taxonomy): Eukaryota > Metazoa > Arthropoda > Arachnida > Araneae > Dolomedidae > Dolomedes > Dolomedes plantarius. The sequence continues at coordinate 26,244,190 of OU015493.1, read as the reverse complement.
TGAGCAAACAAAATGAAAATGGGCAGGCAAGTTTCTCAAACACGAGAGGGAAAGGCAACTGTTCAAAGGGACCATTTGAACAGCACGAAGAAACAGGGAGGACAGTGAATGAAAACCCCAGTATAAAAATCAATAATTCTACACGTAAATTGTATTCATTGAACTATGCTCGTTAAATATTAATATATACATATTAGTGCTAATACAGAGAGATCGCAAACACATTTTTGTATTAAAATCGAACATGCTTAAATTTTCAGTTTATAGTCTTCTAGAGAAATAATCACTGTTACTTTATATAATTAAAAAAATTACTTTATGTGAATATCTCCCAACTATACGTTCAATAGTGAGTAAGAAGTATTTGCTTTAACTTAAGTTCAAATTATTTAGAATGATAGATATTCTGAGAAAAATAGAATTTCATTACTTAAAATTAAATTAAAATGGTGTTAATTCTGTTATATCGTAAAATATTTTTACTTATTAGATACATTTCTAGTCTGCTAAACATTTAGAAAATGCACTTTTTCATTTAGAAATTATTTAAAATAAAGTAACTTTAAAGATAAATAGGACTTAAGTTTACGTTAACTGAAAGTATGTGATATATATTATTTGTTAAGAGTATTAAATAATATATAAGTTCAATAGAAAAAGATTTTTGGTAAAAATTACTAGGTGTGCAAGAATTTTGTAACGCAAATTATAGAATTGTATTTTAAAAACCTGTAATCGTAACATAAAATGTATTAGTGAAAGAAAATGGCTCAGAAAATTACCGGAAGTAATTTATTTCCAAGTGTTTTTAAAAGAAAATTTAATGTCATACATTCCCAGTATGGTAATCATATTAATCATTCCCCATAAATAAATGATAGTATTCGTTATTACTTGAAACGATTACATGCAGGGTTGACCAAATGTTTTTATTTGAACCTTGCTCTTTTGCTAAGAAAGTGAACAATGAAGTCATTCGTATAATGTAACAATGATGATAGTACCTTGTCAACGTTAAACATAGATAACGTAAAATAATCAGCTAAAATCAGTTTAATAATTGATAACCCTTAGAGAAGGGATATCAATTGTCACAGTTAATCGACAGATACGTTGGGTTCTAATCATTCATTCATTATGCATTGGAAAAATACTATCAATGCATTATGAATTCATTCCAGAACTCTCATCGTTCCCGATATATCCCTCAGACATTGTAGTCGCTAGGCTGATTGCAGTAGTTTTGTGCACTGTTACCAAGATAAAAAATGAACTCGAACAACCAATGTAGAATAATCACTTAAATATAGAATTTGAAGCGTAACATCATATTATTAATCCTTTCCATCAACTTGGTTGTTTTATTTTATTTGAAATATTGCTTGATTTTAAAATGATATTTTGAATAAACAATATAAAGTAATAAAAAAACACATATTGCAGCTACCCTCTATTTAATAGAATATATATATATATATATATATATATATATATATATATATATATATATATATATATATATATATATATATATATATATATACATATATATATATATATATACATATATATATATATATACATATATATATATACATATATATATATATACAATTGAAGCTGGCTCGAAAATCACAAATATTTAATGTTAAAATAAATAATTGAAAAACACAATAGTATGGAAAATGGCATAATTTTAAAAAACATGTAGCTGGAGTAAAATAAAAATGGAATGGTACATTCAAATGAAAACACTAATAACAACAGATGTAAAGATGTTCCAAATACAAATACAAGTAAAAAATATTGCGCAGGTCTCAGTCCCTGACATGTGTATCTCAAAAGTCTTTGAAAAGTCAGAGTCCTGGACGGGTACAGTTCAACTCGTTGCAAAAAACATTAAAGTTATTTTTAATCACAGTCTTTTCTCGTAGTATGGTTTAGTTGTTTTGGAGATCTCTCAGGGTTGTAGTAATTTTTTTTAGAAAAATAATGTTCTTGGTTGTTTATGGTTCGTTTCACAGTTATTGATTTTTTTTCTTTACAAAAAAACACTTTCTATATTTTCTTTTTATCATTGGTTTTCAATTTCAATTTTTTCTCTTGATCAGTGGTAAACAAAGATGGTAAACAAAAATATTAAAATTTCTTTCAGCAATTAGTAGAATAAATTTACCAAATGCTGTCAAAATTATCTTTCAACATCAATACCAAATGACTGATACCTGATGTTGCAAAAATTCGAAAAAAATACAAATTCCAACAATTGACACTAACATTCAGTTATTGTGAAGCATGAAAATCAAGACAATGCAAACATAAATTTGAGGCATGTGACCTGTTGTGAGTACATGTTCGTGAGCGTTTACCAAAGGGAAGGTGCTTCCAACCTGAAACTCAAGTTGAGCAAACAAAATGAAAATGGGCAGGCAAGTTTCTCAAACACGAGAGGGAAAGGCAACTGTTCAAAGGGACCATTTGAACAGCACGAAGAAACAGGGAGGACAGTGAATGAAAACCCCAGTATAAAAATCAATAATATTTATTTAGTACATAGTATTTTTCATATAAAATGTAGTAAACTTCAAAAAGTAAAAAAAATGTGAGTTTCACTTTCACTCACGGGGTCTTCAAATTTAACAAGGATGGTGATAGGACAGGAATGCTAAAATAGAAAGATTAAGGATAGCTGAATGATTTACAAATTGGTGACTTACATGATCATTTCATTACTGAAATTTAATTTTTTTTCCGATTTCTAATTTTCTCCTGAAATATTTCGTAATTATCATCATGTTCGACATTTACTTTGGCAGTGTTCAATTTGCTTTTACTTATATAATACTAGAAATTACAAAAATAATATAATAACTGACCTGCTTTAAACCGACTTTTGTACTATAAAATACAATACTAAATAAGAACTTTTTAAGAGTAAAACACTCTGATGGTGATCTTGAAAAATAGCTTATAGGAGATTCCACGATTCTCTGTGCAGCGTTCGGCGTACACACAGGAAATCATTTTTATTATCTTGAAATGAATTTTTTGATGACTGTCGCTCACATATAAAAACTTGAATCACTTCATAGAGATTTGGAGTTGAATACTGTTGTCTCAGGACTGGTAATTTTCTTCTTTCAAGATGGCGCAGTCAGTGACGAACAATGGCGAGGTCCGTTCGGGAAACGAAACTGGAGCTGTAGACAATCGAGCAAGACCTCACCACTTGCTCCGATGCAGTCGAAATTTCTGTAGCATTTTCATGGTGTTCAATCCTGTCGAGTTCTCTGAGATGTCCCGAACGGTCATCTCTTGAAGAAAAGGCATATCGAGGCCGAAATAAGGAAAATTCGATGCATGAAGAAAATAATTTATTTTACGAGAACAGCGACATGACACGTTACTCGGATCAAGCCAGCCCGCCGTCTGACGTATTGCGCGAAAAATAGAATTAAGTCAAAGAGAATTACGGAAAACGTGGAAAACGTCCTTTGATACATTAATTTTATAAACTCCCACAACTGTCTTTTATCTGCTTCTAATTTGTATCTCATGACACAGGTACCGGTGGCTTACCAAATGGTTAGAAATGTTTTCTGGCGGCAGAGTCTGTCGGTTCGATATGCAGCGTGTGCTTGTGTATTTTCAATTGGTAGTGAATAGTTGCCTTTCGTCTGTTTACCCTCGATTAACAAAAGCTGACCAAACAAAACCCCCAAAATATGGAAATAGTCTTAAGGATGGCCATGCAGCTAAATTTAGCTGAAATTTTGTAAATTTATATCCGTATTTTTATGGATATAAATTTTGAGTCACTGTTAGTGTTATTCACTAGAAATATATATCGTACCGACGATATTGTCGTAATCAGTAATGATCAAAATATTAATTGCTGTTAACCAAGGGCATCTGGAATACGTACAACAAAAAAAGTAACTTTTGCTTTTTAAACTCATAACATAGGGTAGAGTGTCTAGGATCAAAATCTGGGTGCATTTAAAACAAAGCAGTAGCATGAGCCGACACAACGCTTGATACGCTGTGCGCTTCATGCGTACCGTGTTGTACATCTGCTGTAATCAAATTCTATCCCTACTGTACTTATAAAGTCTCATTTTCTTCGTATGAACATTTTCGTGTTTTAGTCTTTTTAAATGGACATACCTGAAATTCTGTTTTAGATTACTTTGGTAGAATTCTACAGTTTTCTCCTGTGTTATATTTTCATCAAACTGACTTCAGGATATTTGATTTAAAGTAAGATTTCTGTATGCATTTTCCTTTGAAAAAAGAATTTGAAAGCATTGATTTTTTTGGCTTAAAGTGATTGAACATTTTATAAATAAAATTTTCATGAGTGCTATGAATAGTATCCTTTAAGGCTATTTATCCCGGAATATTACCTTTAGCAGTTTTTGGTCTTAAATAAAATTTATCTGAAATTTTTGTGAAATTATACCCTCGAAATTTTTCTACAGCAGTCCTGGGTGATACTCTCTGTTAGCCGTCATGTTGGCCCCGTCTGCAATGTGTCACGTGACATTCGGCGCCAACTGTCTGTCGGACGAGAGTCTCCAATACTACCTGAATAGTTCTTTATTCTGATAGTCTTCTCGTATTTGTAACTGTCTTCTCGTATTTGTATCTTAACGTTTTGTGCCGTGCTGCTATATTAAAATGTTCCCCTTATTACAAGACTGTGTAATTAATTGTGCTATACACTCGTGAAACTCTTTTCCTCAAATTACCTTCTTGATATTTTATTTTTGAGTACAGAATTTGAAACAGTTCTCCTAAAAGCAAGAGATGCTTTCAGGTATTATTTTTTATCCTTAATATTTAAATGTTTATAAACTAACACACAAAAGACAAATTTCAGTCTTTTTGCTGGTCATAAAGGAAAAATTTCAAACTAAGCAAGTGGTTCATGAGATGTGGAATAAATCAAAAATGGTTTTAAATGTAAAATTAAATAAAATTAAATAAAATTTGAAAATAGATGAAGAACTTTTCATAGGGTGAGGCAAAAGTTCGTAAAAACTTTAAAAATTCATAAAAAAAGGAAAAAATCCTAATAAAGAAGTGCGGTTTAATCATAATAAAGAAGGGCTCATAAGGAAGTCGGATTTTTTTAGCAGCCAAAAAATCTAATTATTTAAGTTAAAAAAGTAGATGGCGCTGACATGTGAGAAATTCAGCAGAAATATGCAAATCAATATTGCAATAAAAGACCGTGATACACGAGGATTTGAGGGATCACCCACTAAGTGGAAGACCCTCGTTGGCGGAAAGCCGCATTACTGCGGTGGAAACCGATATGAATCATGTGGTGGCGGATTCGTCGACGGGGAGTAACATTGCTCGTAAAGCTGGACCAGTGACTTTTTTAATTTTAATTTTGTTGCTAAAAAAATATCCGACTTCCTTGTGAACCCTTTCCAGCAAAATGCACTTCTTTATCATAATTTATTCCCTTTTTTATGGATTTTTAAAGTTTTTAGGAACTTTTGGCTCATCTGGTATAAAGTGATCTGTATATAAACATGCAATTTAGGAAATCTGTTTCACAGTATCTCTTAGGAATAAATATCTTTCATGATCTATATAATAAACTCACCCAAGCATAGACACATAATTTTTTTAAAGCACGCGTTATCAGATATAAATATTCTAAGATGGGATAATTAAGGAGTTCATAAAAATCAATAGGCTGTGTTCAAAATATAAATTTCCATAAAAACATTAGTAATTTCCCATTTAAAAAAATAATTATTTTGATAGTTTTACTGAATTCCCTAGATTTATAGATTTATATATTTTTGTTGAAGTAAATTAAATTGTAAGAACAGTTCATAAAAATATTTTAACTAAGATAAAAAAAAAGGATACTATCGTCCAAGTGAGTTTTATTCTGGGTGAAAAAACAGTTGAATTCAGCTAAGCAAAATCTATCAAGTCCATTAACTTTTAAAAACGAGGTTTTACGTAATTTTAGTAGACTATAACACTATTCCAAGAAACCCATTATAAAATGCATATTACTACTCCAAAATCCGCTACGAACAGTAGTTTTGAAAATGGAAATACTTTTGCAGAAATCTAAAAAGTTTGTGCTGCAAAGAATGGCGTACATTTTGACAAGGATTATTGAAAATTTGACGGGAAATATTTCAATCCTATCTCGCGTCATTTTCATTTCTCATATCCTCGGAGTGATTTCCGAAAATAATGCAAGATGAAAGCAATAAAAGATTGAACTGAAGGTGGAAAAAGGCTTTGATAAAAATTTGCATACAGCGCAAGTATTGACTGCATCTCAGAGTATTAAACTCCCTTACGTAAATACGGATTGTCTTAAAATAGTTTCCATTTAAGATTGCAAATGTATAAAAACAGTAATGATTTGTATTTTTATCTTGATAATGATTTGTGTTTTTATCTCGATATTTGAAACTACATTTATTGAATTGTTTATTAATCATATAGAAGCTCTAAATACCTGTAGTTTGACGTTTTAATGACATTTTATCTAAACTGATGGGTGATACAATAGTTTTTTAACTACTACTTTAAAGCATGTGAGCATAGTTGTGATTATGTAAGCTGTCATTTGAGTGATATAGGATCACATTTAGAAATATCAATTTTTTCCAAAACTGAGTTAAGGCTACTTTCTTATAGTATTTCAGTCGGGCTCAAGGTAACCTAGTGGTAGCACGTCGGATTACGGTGCTGAGGCTGTTCGGATCGAATCCCGACAATCGCCTTTAGATACTTCTGCGTCTAGGCCGGATATGGGCACGGTAAATCCGTAGACGGGAAAGTCCCTCTATGAGGTCAGAGAGGGTGGTAGAGGGCACGATCCCACCGTCTGTGGCCGCCCCTTGGGGGGGGGGGGGGGCTTGGTCAAAATTGCGGTGGCACCTGGCTCAATCGGACTCCGATCCTTGCGGTGCCATTATAAACCGGAGCCGCACCCCTCAGGCCGCTAGCCTATATGGACCTGGTCTGGAATAAATTCCCGCCAGGGGGCATTAGAAACAACAACAACAGTATTTCAATCAGTTAAGGGAACGGTGGACCTTTATTTGAGCAAATCTCGGCATTGTAATACTGACTGTGTTATTGTAAAAAAATTATATATTTCTATAGATTATTAGTACCAAAATAATTTCTTTCAAGTAAAAAATCCTTTATGAAGCTTCTACAAAGTAATTTATAATGGGTAAGTGTAGTAATAAATTTTAAATCTGTTTTTCTCAAAACAAATTTTACAAGGTTTTTAGATTTTTAAATGCTCCATGCTACTTAATTTTTCTTCAAAATTCATGAAATTGATAAGGACGAATCCTGATGCTGTTTACAAAAACATTGGGTATTCATTTTAGAATTCGACTTCATTAAGGTAATTTAATTTGATTTATAACTTTTCAAAAGGCAAAATTTTTATGAAAATCGAGATGGAATTCAGAAAAAAATCTCTCAAAAATTAACTATTCAGGGGATTAAATAATTGATACCCAGATTTGTTTGTTATACAGTTTAAAGAGATTAAAATGCAAAATCGAGGAAATATCTCAAAAATTAAGTAGCAAGGAGCATTTTAAAATTTTGTTTATAAATTAAAATTTTTTAAAAAAATCTTAAAATTATAGTGAGATTGGAAATTTCTTTTAAGGTATTCTATTTATTTATAGTAAAATGTGTTTATGTACAAAATTTCGTATCTCTATGATGAAAAGTAAAAAAAATAAATTTTAATGTCCACCGTTCCCTTAACAACGAAAATTGTTTGAAAATGGCTTACTAATGAAGGATAATGTGGAAATTTTTTTAAAGGCAGTTTCATATATATATATATATATATATATATATATATATATATATATATATATATATATATATCCTCAAAAATGCATAAGTAAAGTTTTTTACCCTTTACCGAAAAAAAAGGGTATAATGTAGATTTCTAGTTTTGATCCGACACCAGTCATTTGTAATATGAAAGCCATTACTTTTTAAACAATGCTGTAAATAGGCATTAGTTTATGACAGAAAAAAAATTTTGAACTTAGGGAGTATTTCGGATGGCCATAAAATATCTGCCTGATTTATTAAATTTGCTTATTTCCAAACTGCCACATTTTGAGGAAAATTGCCGGAGCTAGCGAAATTATAATATTAATCTTGTAAGCTGATAACCGATTCATCATTATACTCTACAGAAAGCCTCATGAACTGCGAATTAGTATTTCATAATTATGTTTCATTCTCGTTGTGATAAACATTAAGATCTGGAAATGATTGATGCATCAGTAGAGGTTTTCTGTTATTTATTGAGCCTGTCTGCAGATTTTGAGTAATACATCAATTGAAACTTTTGTAGACTTCGTGGGATTCATTAATTTACTAAGTATTACTATATATTACTTTTTTAGAATACTTTGAAATAAGTCACACGCATAATGAATTCAATTTTTTACAACTAACCCTCAATTTTTCTTGATATAAACACAAACGTCTTTTGGTGGGTGATGCATCAAAAAATTTTTCTTGGTATTGTTTATTGTGCTTGACTGATGATATCGTCTAACGCAACATCTTTTTCGCGCAGACAACTTATTAGGTTCTACAGTTACAAAGGAAGAAAAATTTTAATTTATCTAAGTGTGAGGTATTTTTTTTTAAAGTTTTAGCTACAAATCTTTTTTTTTTATTTTCTGTCGCAATCCTCTAAAAATATTTTTATTAATCTAAAGGTTGTCTAAAGGTAAGAAATATAAGACAATTTGTTTAAGGTTATCACGAAACTTTGGTACTTTGAATTAGCCATGTAAATCAGTGCAACAACAACAACAAAATGTTTAATTTTTTCCAATTCCAACAGAATTTGCGTGACAAAATAAGGTATTTTTCCGCAAAATTGTTTGTTTTGTCACAAAAATATTTATTTCATAAATACTTTCACAACTTTCAGGACCAAAAAACGCAAGTTTGATGACATGGTCCATGACTTAACTCTAACATTTTACTCTAGCTATCGGATAAAATTTATCTTCCGTATTATTTCTCAGAATCAAATTTATTTTCTTAACGTATTTCGTTATTTATAAGAAGCTTTAGTCAACTACAAACTCCTTATTTTGGAGATATATCTAGTAAAATTTTAAATTGAGAGTATACATTGTCTGAGTAGATCTAATTTATAAAATATATTACTGCCAAACATGCCCAGAACTTCGATTTTATACTATTTTGTTATAATATATTAAGGCACCAGTATCTCGAGGGACTGTAATTTAATTATTTATATTTTGAATTCTGTAGTAAATAAAACTGATTTAAAAAAAAGTCCTAATAAAATATTTTCTTTGTTCTAGAAAAGTAAACATTTCATTAGATTAAATCCCGGAAAGCAATGTTCTTCGCTGATACTTTATTCATTACAAGGTCTTTTCTTTTTCATTCGAACTATTTCTAACATTTTTCATTAAATATTGTCTGTCAAAAACATTTCATTAATTTGGGACCGTAAAACAATAAGGCCTCGCATTGATACTTTATTATAGTCCACATTTCGTTTTTCATTAACCACGGAGGATTCTAGGACGTGCATTCCTCGGTAAAGAATGGAATCTTTTCATTCGTCGGCCAGAAATTACCTTTTTCTCCAGAACTTAAATCAAAAGTTTCATTATTCAAATTTAATGAACTGATGCCTTTATGAGACAGTTTCGTCTTGAAACTCAGAGCAACTGTGACATTCCAATTTTTATCGCAAATGAAATTCATTTATTAAACTTTTAATTAGTTTTTAGGATCCTCTCTAAAAGAGTAGGGCGACTTTACCCAAGCCTGTCCTTGCAAGTTATTTTCCTTCTAGACTAGAGTGGAAATTCTTCAACTTAGAACTACTCCTGACTCATTCGACATTAAACGAGCCAAACATTGCTGTTATACTAATCGTAAAATTGTACATCTCTGGTTTTTTTTTCTTAAATACTTATAAAATATATGGAAATTCTTATAAATTAGAACAAGCGTATTAATGTATGGGTTTTCTTCAATGTTAAAAAAAAAAATATTTAAGGAAAGCTACTGATAAAAAATATTTAATAGAAATTACTTAATATTTTAAAGTTTTACAGTTTACATGACCTTCTATTTTAATTAACTTAACCTTAAAAAACACGTGATAAAGAACAGGGTGTCGAAGACATCAATCTACTTTTAATTCTCAAACTGCGTCCGTTGATGTTATGTAAATATATACAGGGTTCGCAACTATATCCGTTACACCCCCTTTAACTTCTAAACGGTGACAACTTAGGCCATAGTCCAGGTATAGTAAAAAGGCTATGCGCGACATCCATGAGACAACTTACAACGCCATCTATCGGGAAATTTTGGAATTGACGTTTTTATCTCAAAAACGGCACGAGATACGGGAAAAAAGTCAGTTACAAAGTTGTTCAGCATCATCGATTTAGTAAAAAAAGACACCTTGCGCACATTAATACTTAAAACAGAATGTAGAAAATGAACATTTGTTTGGTCCCGATTTCGAAAATTGCACATGTCATAAAGAGTGGATGTTGCACAATGTGCAGCGAGAAATCCAGTCCAGAGTACAAATGTGTATAGTGGCTAATGGAGAGCATTTTCAGCAACATAGATAAATGTTCCTGAAGATAGGGAAGTTTCTCAGTTTCTTTCTTCCACTCTTTATGACATGGCAATTTTCGAAATGGTGACAAACAAATGTTCATTTTCTACATTCTGTTTTAAGTATTAATGTGCGAAAGGTGTCTTTTCTTGCTAAATCGATGATGCTAAACAACTCTGTAATTGACTTTTCCCCCGTATCCCGTACTGTTTTTGAGATAAAAACGCTAATTTCAAAAATTTCCGGTAGATGGCGTTGTAATTTGTCTCATCGAGTAGCGCATAGCCCTTTTTCCTATACCTAGACACCAATTTTATTCCTATACCTAGACACCAATGTTAAGGGGCGTGTAAGAGATATAGGTGGGAACCTTGTATACACCTGCAGCGTTTTCAATAACCTTGGACCTAGTTTTCGCCTAGTTTTTCGAAATACTGGCTTTTCCCACGAGGGCGTGTTCATCATTCTACCATCTAAAAGCATTCTAAATTTTATTCTGCTATTCGTGATAGAAGTTAGTTCGTTCCGTTTTGAGCTAGATGACCTCACTTTGTCAGTAGACAATAAAAATTTATAGAAATTCCAGATTTGAATATTTTCTCCTCCTGCGTACTCATAAGTTATGTCTTTCTGAAGAACCTATAAAAACGGGAGAAACCTACAAGTAGGTCGAAGTTTGATGGGTTTACTGGAGGAGTGTATCTTTGAAGCCCGGTATGAAGGGATTAAGTCAAAAACAGTGATTTTTAGATATTTGTTAGTATTGATAAAAAAAAAATCTTTTGACTGGTACGAAAGGCTTAGGTCTATCAATTTTGTATACCAGTCAATATACCAGTCCAGTCCAGTCCTTTTATACCAGTCAAAAGATTTTTTTTATCAATACTAACAAATATCTAAAAATCACTGTTTTTGACTTCAGCCCTTCATACCGGGCTTCAAAGATATATTTGCGTTAGCCATTTAATGAAAATTATTTCTTTTTCATTAGTGTTAAGATTTCGCACTTATTTCTCAATTACTATTTTTTATATTTATTGAAATATTAATAATTTTTATTTTAAAGTAGTTATGTTTTTTAAGTCTTCACAAGCAACGTAATACTTGAAATCCTGGCTGGAGTAAACTGGTAATGGAAAGGAATCGCATCGAAAGCCAGAATTTATAGTGCCGTAAGGTATTTTTTCCCATGTTTCTACAAAGAACTGCGTTTAGGGGTTGATAATGTGCAAGGTATATAGCAAGGACTTCGATTTTTTTTAAATCTAAAATCTCGAGCTTGGCTCATTATCAGCCACAAACGTGTTAAAAATAAGTAAAAAAAATACGATCATTTAGATGAATTTCAGTAACAGGATAATTTACTTTTATCTTAATCTGTAAAAGGAGTCCATAAGATTGTTCCCTAAATTATTAAATCAAAAAAGGGTTGAAAACTTTTTTTTTTGAAGATGACAATATCATGTACTTTAGGTATCGGCAACAAGGGAAAAATACCGAGAAAACCAATTACAACACCGTAGGCTGATGCAATTGCATCCTATTACTCTCCAGTTTTCAATTTTCCAGAACAAAATTTGGCAATGTCTTGAAAAATAAAAGTGTTGACATATTCTGATCGTTGCACAGTTTCCTGTTGTTTGGGCCTAATTTGGTTGGTACCAAGGATGCCAAATCAAAGAAAGATTTAATATCGTATCAACGCTAAATGGCCAAATGAGTACCGCCCAAGGAAGATATGGCAATAGTTTAACACACCATTCAAGTTTACTCGTAACTTTTTCCCTCAATGCTAGGTTGGTTGGTTGGTTGGTTGGTTTGGGTTTATTGGCGCAAGGTACCGAGAGACAAGCTGCGACAAACACATTGTAAAACAAGAACAAACATCTATATAATCTATTTTTATTTCCAAAATCCATAAAATCGATGATAAAAATATAGAAGTGATAAAACAAAAAAACAACCAAAATACAGAAAGACCATATAAAACCACAGATATAATGTATAAAATTTAAAGTGTAAACAAGATAAAAACAGTTTTACATAAAATAATTACAAGATAAAAGGAAATTTTTATATACCATGTTTTTAAATTTTCTGTTGAATCATATAAACTTGACAATTCTATGCATTAATAAATACTTAAAAAATTTTTTTTTGTTGAATTATCGCATCAACTTGAAAGAAAATAAAGTTAATTGGAAGTTAACTTGCGCTTAACTTTTCGTTCCCGTCCCGGCAGATAGATGGCTGCACCAGTCTACGAAACAAAATTAACTGAAAATAACTGAAAATGAATTTAATTCTGCTTAAAGATGGCTAAAAGTATCAAAATAGAGCATTGTCATCGTGTTCTGAGCTATTCTAAAAGTTTCAAATGTCTAGCTAGTCGAGAAGTTAGTTAAAGATCGATTGAAAGATTTGTACTGGACAAACACACGCACAAACAAGAAAGCAGGTTAATAAAAACACGGTAATAAAAATTAAATTAACTGGTAAAAACCGATATGACGGATGATAGTGAGCAGCGCAGGATGCGGATGTTCACCTATTACACGAGATAATGTTGGAGATGACGAGTTAAAATATTTTATACACAAGTTTTTGAAATTATTACTTGATGTTAAAATATGAAGGACGGTCAAAACGCATTTACAGTGCGCACACGTCGGAGCCTCAATGCTAGGAATGAGCTAGGCTTATCAGAGGACAGTTACACAAAGGCACTGTGGCATCATGATAGGTGGTTAAGGCTAATCCCTGAGGCTTTATTAAAATTACTATTACTGAATTCATGACCAAGAAAGACAGAGTCCTAATTCGAAGGATAAGGCCAATTTTAAAACATAAACTTAACAAGAAAATTTATTTACAAAAAACTTAAACATCAGACAATTACAACATATTTAATTAATTTAAGTGCAGATTCACAACGTATGCCCAGGGACCCAGCTAGTCCCAAACAGGAGCTTAAAAATCACTTCCGCTCGGGGCGCGTCATATCAAGCATCTCTCTAAAATCGTCCAAATCTCTGACTATCTCTCGTGGTGTTTTCTTTGTCGGCGACTCTCCCAATTTCTCGAAAATGCGTCTGTTTTCCAGAGAGGGGGGGCAGGAAGCTTTGTTGGTGACAGTTCTTCGTATCGATGCATAGTTAAGCCATCTTTATGGCCCGCCGATGTCAACTCGCATGAAGGTATTGCTAAGAAAGATAGCTTTACGACTATGGTGGGAGACGTTTGCTTGAGAACCCGATATGCATGGTCTTAATTTTCAAGCTAAAAAAATTCTGCCGGCATTCGCTGGTATCGGTTTTTAATCCCCCACAGAATTTTAGAATGCAGGGGTACGTATGGCTTGTTTTTTTTTTTAATCTTGCAGCTGTGGAAGGCTTTTAGCAGATCGTGGGAACCGCACAAAACACGTGACGTTACAGCACTATATAGTTGGCGCTTCGTTGATTTGCCTTTTAGCTTTTGAACGGAACCATTTATAGGGAAAACAATTTAAATTTTTGGATTGGAGTGAGCCTCATTGACGAGTAGCCACATATGTTGTTCAGTTAAGTACTACTAAAAATATTTGATGAATCCATTGGTTTGGGCATTTAGGAGAAAGTATTTTAGGCTTCGGTGTCCACCTTAGACCACTATTGGTATTCACTTGAGGCCATTATTAGCATTTACCTTAGGCCAGTGAAGGTATTTAACCCAAACCAGCATTGTTTATCTTAGTCCAGTATTGACATTTACCTTAGGCCAGCACTAGTATTCGTCCTAGACTAATATTAGATTCACATTAGGAGAATTTGGTGTACACTATGGCCAATGTCAGTATTCATGTTAGTTGAAACTTTAAAATCCTCCAAAAAGCTTCATTACATAACTAGATTTGAGTTTTTCAGTTAAATACTTTTTATTCTTTTTAAAATATGTCAGAAATAAAAATTTTTATTTCCACCACAAGCCTTTCTCACTTCAAACTTTTCCATAAGGTTGACATTTTATTAAAAAAAAAAAGAGCAAACTATTAGTAGGGTATTATACATATTGATTGCACTTCATTTAAGAAGAGAGGTTTAAATCTATCACTCTTGTTTTATTGTTGGAGAAAAACACCGAAACGCTTAAGAAAAGTATATTGGGTCAATTTAATCAGTTTTTAATTTCCTGTCTGCATTCCTCAGTTTCCCCTTCATTAGGTCATTTAAACTCAATGGAATTTTAAAGTAAACCAATGGCTTGATTTAATGCGGAAAAGGGCTGTTGTCGGTAAATAGTTCTCATTATTTTAACTCATGTAAATATTTTTTTCTTACTCTCTCTTAAGATAAATTGATAGAAAAACAGTGGCTGAAACGGAATGGCTATCACATTAAAAGGGATTTATATACTTAAAATCAATAATTCATCTGATATCGATTTATGTAACAGAAAATATTAGAACTTAAATATGATTTGCACTTTTGATAGAGTCTAAAATGCTTATTGCATCATATAGTAGAAATGTTTAGCATATTATTGGAACTTTTTTTTTTACGAATGAAAAATATTTTGAAGTTGAGAAACACCCGGTTCCGAATTACGGCAAAAATTATCCAGAAACAACCGATTAAAGTCGCTGAAACATTCCGCGGTATGTAACTAATAATTGTTCCTTAATGATGATTTCTACTGGAACATTCTTAACAAATTTCCAAGTGACAACACTATTAAACGACGGAGTTGGAATTCGATCCGGGGAACAGAAAAGGGGAAAAATGTTCCAACAACCTTGTATCCATTTCCGCGAACATTAGAGGAGCGAAAGGTCGTCATTTATAGGTCAGTGAAGACAGAGTAAAGGTTCTTGCGAAACGTGTATTAAATTATCAATTGCTGGAAGAGAATCAATGGCGGGTTACTTCTGCTTTAATTCGTCCCCTCGTCGGAATTTAATGTCTGAGGCTTGTTCCAAGATGGGGACATGAAAAGTTTAATTGTCAATACTTCTCAACACTGAAAAGGATGAACTGCGTGTGGTGTTCGGAAGGAAGGGAAGCCCTAAAGCGGGGATAGCGACTTCCTGGAAGATGTTACCAGTTCTGTTTTTAAAGATTGTGTAAGATTTAATAAGATGATGTAGCTATCCTCTTGAATTGGTTTATTTGTAGTAAAGGAAAAGTTTTAAAGCAAATATGTTTAAGGGGAAATAATTTGAGATAAGAATTAAAATTATGGTCGAACATCGACATTATCGGAATAGTATAATATCGACTCTGTCATCAATAATTAAATACCTTTTTTACTATGCTTTAGTAGAAATATTAATCTTTTGCACCCGAGATTACATCCACATATAATTCCACATAAAGAAAAAAATGCTATTAATTTTATGCTCACCTATATGGTTCTCCGATATCAAAGTAGCAAACGAATTTGCGGTGAGGATGGGTTAAGGTTTTTGGGGCAAAGTACCTTAGTACTTAGGGAAAAACTTATGTAAAAAAAACGAAACTTTAGAATACCTGATTAATGAATAAATTTATCAACAAAATTTATCAAATTTTACATTTTGTAGATTTTTAAAATGCTAAACCAACTGTTCACACAAGGCCTGAGATGTCACTCCCAGCTGTCCGAAAAGGAACATGACAGCTTTCTATCAATAGAAACGTTGGACTTGGATGTCACCACGCAGTCTTAAATTTTTCCTTCAGAAAATTGAAAGGTGGAAGGTGAAATGTTTTATAGCCGTTGTTCCTTATCGCAATCGGGTATGATTACTATCAATCGCTGACAGGGTTAAGAATAGAAGATAATTTGAAGGTAATTGTCAAATACTTTTAAAATAACGGTAGTGATTTCGAGGAGCAATCAAATGTATATTTTGTGCCCATTACCCATAGTGTCCTCTTGAGGCCTCATTCGCCTACTTACTGAAATTATGGATTTATATCATAAGTATTCCTCTGAGGGAATCACTGTACCACCTTCAAGGCTTCGGTTGTCACCACTTCCACGCAGTCTCGGCTGGAAACCGGGTGATGGCCCGGGCTAAGAGTGACATGGACATAATCTGGAATCTCGCCATGTGGCGTTAACTCCTGTAGCTCCGCAAAGTCCTAAACTAACTCGTATCTGCGCTACTCCGTGCGAGGTGGGATTGCATCGTGCCCGAAGAACGATAGAATCATCAGGTACTACGATTGTTGGATGCTGATAAGGCGGGACGACGTAATACTTGAGAGTATACTTTATCATAAGTATTTTCAATTTGAGGCGCGTTTTAGCAATCGCTTCAGCAATTTGTCATTCAAAATACATTACGCCCTTGGTATCTATCTTTTTTTTCAGTTTTTCGTCTCTAAAGTCATGCTAAATGTATTTTTTTAATTAAAGTAGGAGGAGCAATACGAATACGAAGGCAAGTTTGTTTTCGGTAATTACTTAATTCTGTACATCTTGTGTAGAAAGTTTCTGAAAACTGATCGGTATATCTTGCAAATAAAATTTTAATTTTTTCTTTCTCATTATCTTTGAAATTGAAAGTATTGTAACCTATAATTTAAAAATTTAGTATATAAGCGGCGATGTTATGCTTCTATAATACGAACAAAATACAACTGAGCACGACAAAATGCATGGAAAATGCCCTCGTAGCAGAGGCCAGAAGAAGAATTACTTATATACACCTAAAGATCCCATATATAAACCTCCAGCTTACTCAGCAGCCTTGGACCCAAGTTTTGCCCTTGTTATGCGCTCTTCAGCAAGGCATCGCCGCCGGTTAATTCAGTGGAGAGAAAAAATCCTATATGCAGAATTACTCTAAGCTTTTACAAGTGACTGATTCGTAGTAAAAGAATTTAAAAACATAACATAAGGGGAAAAAATTAAATATTTTGCCATGCTGCCTATAATTAGTCTTTCTTTGTTTATTTATTTATTACACGATAACTTATAGACGGATAACGGATAATGACACGAAGAACTTATTAAAGATGGCAAGTGCACAGTTCCTTTTAAAAGTCACGAGGTTCCGGCTAAAGAGCCCTAAAATATAAGGGTTGCCCAAATGGAAGTGAGAATTTTCTTTGACTTTTTTTGAATGGTTAAATCCTTAGAGGTTTGTGTTTGCGCCAATAGATGATGTTGTAAGTTACGAAGCAAAGCTGTTATCGACGGAGAGTGTCAATGTGATGTTTGCTCGTGTTTAAGCAAAGTGATTACATACGGTCGTGACATGTATTCGTCCAAACAGGACAGCGAGCGGTCATTCAATTTTTGACATCAAAAAGTATTAGTGTAGCCGAAATTTATCGTCTTATGAACGATGTGTATAGGAATCAGCGTCTGTCACAGATTACATGGCTCAGATCGTTTAGGGAATATCGTAAATAACATGTGACCACGGAACATGTCGAGACCTGCTCAAGAACACTTGGCCATGATCATGGAATCGATTGTTGCCGTGGACAAGATTTGCTGCCGTGTTTTTGCTGTGAGGTCCTTGACCCCTTATAACCTCTACCTGTTGCACTTCGACAGCCACATCTTTGGCAAACGGAAAAATATTCTCAAAGGCCGCCGATTTGCTAACGATGCAGAGGTCCCGGACGAAGTTCAAGACTGATTCCGCTTGTGACTATAGTGGGATAATTTGATTATCCCACTATAAATAAAAGACCCTTGTTTTCATTTCGGCCACTCTTATATTTACATCATTGTTACTAGATGATAATTAATAAGAATAAATAAAAGTATGATTATAGCGTAGACTTTTTTTACAAGGGTGCGTATTTTTTCTATTTTTGAATTGAAATAGAATTTCCGAAAGTTTAGAACAAGTGTCTTTTATTTATAGTGGGATAATTTGAAAGTAACTTGAAACTGTGATTGCCCGTTAGCTTAACTTCCTGTATTCATTGTATTACTAACTGCCTTTCAAGTCTTACTTTGAAGGCATTACGGTTGGTAAAACTCACTTAACTTTTTACAAATTATTTCCACTCTTAGTATTAAAAGAAAAAACTATAATCACTTTAAAATGTAAAATAAAATTGCAGACGACAAAATAAAAAAAAATAAGAAAATAAAAAACAAAAAAACATGTCTATATAAATAGGTGAATCTCATTTCAAATGCAGAAAGTTTGAGTTTGTCTACTGGAATTGTTTATGCCCGGCTAGAGTTTAAAATGGGAGAACGTTTCAATAACTTCATTTCAGATCTGCAGAATATAAAATTGCTTTACAAAAAAATCCAGTCCTCCAAAGTTATATCACGGACTTAACTATTATCTAATACTATGCCTCTTCCTTCAAGAATGCTATTTTTAACTAAGACAGTACTTCAGAATGAATTAAATTACATTTGAAGATAAGATTTTTCTGCAAGAAGAGAGAGAGAGATTTTTTTTCCAACATAAAAAAAAAATGCTTTTCATATTTTTTCAGAGTTCACCTCGGTACTTAAAAGATTTAACGTGCTTTTGAGTCGCTTTTTTTTATTCTTTTTCTTTGAAATGAGCACACAAACAAGTAAATTCAATGTAATTTTTATCTCAGAGAAGTACGCCATTTTAGATAAAAAAAAATAAGAAAAAAGAAAACTATCAAGCGAAGTTGAAAATGAAATATTTTTGCAAAAGAAATATTTCATTATGTCTAGTGCTGCTCATGTAGAAAACTTTCGGGGGTGAATTTTTCTGAAATATTTATGTAACTTTTTTGGTGGAACACAGAAAAAAAAAACTTTAAAATATGAGTGACTTCATGCACATCTGAATTTCCAGGGATTTCTTTAAAGTTATTTTTTCTTTTCATTTTTTTAAAAATCAAAATGACGTTTTTGTAGGTAACGCCGAAATAAATCTTATAAATATGATTTAAGATTTTACGCTTAGGAATTCCCTTAGTTAAATTCTGAAATATTTTTTCGGAAGACAATTGTTTCACTTTTTGAGAGTCTCACAGAGTCTTTCAATAATTTCTTTTACACGTCCTTAACAATGTCTGAGATTAGAAGAGGGGAAATGTAATTTGATTACAAGTCAAAACAAGATAAACTTGCAAATAATTTGCTGAAATAAATAATGAGGTCATTAGGAGTTTATTAAAAATCCAATGTTCGAGGCAGAGATGAAACAACTCCTAATCATTTTTAAAAATAACAGATTAAGTGGAACATGTAATGCATTATTAGAAATAAAAACTTGATGACTGTATCTTAATTCTCAAGGACTTAATTTACTTGTTATCAACTTATTTGAAGTAATTATTCGGGAAAATATTACATAATTAAGTAATGCAATAAATAATAGATAATAATTGTAAAAATAGTTAATGAAAGAAAATTCTTCAATTTATGATTTGACATTTCTTTAGATAAACACCATTTTCGACAAAATATTTATTAAGCCTAATAATAGCGACTGGACATGACATGTCCTTCTACTATCATCTATTCCAAAACTACCATGCTACAGTATTAACTCAAACATTGTTTTTTAGAGAACATATAGTGACTGTCTAAAATAGATCTCTTTAAAGATCTTATCAGACAACAAAATCCACGAAACAAACACGTAGGTATACAAATTTAACAAGTTGTAATGACTCCCGTACAATAGCGAATATTTTGCGCTGGGAAATTCCGGGAAGACCAATCAACGCGTGATTTGTGCACATAATTGATTTGTACGGCTGCAGACAGACAGTCGCCTGGTGACATAATGGCCGGAATTGCTACCGACAGCTCGCAGAACAATTCGATAGCTACGAAAAGGAAGTTGCCGATCGGAGGCGTCTAGTCGTCTGAGAACGTAGCTGAATAAAGAAAGGAGGCGTTTTAAAGACCTTTCGAGAACATTCAGCGAAGGTATATAAAGTCGCCTAACGCGAGTTAAAAAAGCCAGCGTTTCAGAGGTTAAGTTATTCAGAGTGACGATGGAGCCGGAGACAAGGAGATACTGTCGGGCTTAGATAGATTTGAATGAACACAACGGCAACTCAAGTCTGACCTTCCTCGTCGATGCCGTGAACCCACGAATTAATTTTTTATATATATACGAGGGTTGGGGCAAAAGTCATGGCAACTATTTTTTTTTCTTGAAGATACCAGTCCGGTTGGAAAATGTGACATATACAGACGAAAGGACAAGGTCTTAACTACATGTGTGGACAATGAATAGCACTGAAATATCGTAACACACTAATTTATTACGGTAGTATACAGGGCAATATGGCCTTCACCGTGCAAAAGAATGATAACACAGTACACGTAAAGTTGACATGACAAACCTGGGCCTAAAGACCCTCAATGTAGTCCCCTGCTAGTGTCACCACACGCTGCCAACGATGTGGGAGGCGCTGATTACCATCAGCCTCAGCATTTGCCGCACCATGTGTGAATTGGGTCATCTGTTGGCGCACAGCATTAGCAATGTCCTCTCGTGTTGCAAACCGCCTACCACGTATTGGTTCCTTAATCTTGGGAATGAGATCAAAGTCACAGGGCGAAAGGTCAGGAGAGTACGGTGGATGCTCCAATTCTTCCCATCCCCAACATCAGAGTAGCTTCCGTACACATCCTGCTTTATGTGGTCGACTGACGTTTCAGTTCTGGTTCGTATGCCCTGGCCCAAAATTCATCGAAGGCGATTATTCGTGACAAGAATTGATCTCCGTCCTGTTGCCAGCGTACAAAGTGGTCGGAGCATATTGCATAGCGCACCCACCTTTGAACTTCCGTCAGTGCATGCGGTACCCACCGTGAAGCGATTTTGCGTAGCTGTAGCTCATTACGCAATATCCTGTGGACGGTGCGTTTCTCGATGCCACTTGCCCTCTCTAACTCCAGTAACATCCATCGTCTGTCTTCATCCATGAGCTGCTCGATGACGGCACGTGCCAAGTCGGTCATCACACTCACCGGTCGTCCCGAACGTTGCTCATCACTGGTTGACACACGTCCTTGCTGAAACTTTCCTACCCACCGTGCTACTGTACGATATGGCAGGGCATTATTCCCAAGGGCTTCTACTAGTTCACTGTGGCATTCCATCCCATTTCTCCCTCGGAGAAAGGCTATTTTGATGTAAGCGTGCTGCTCAACACGGGTTACTTCCATCTCGCACGACACTCACCAACTGACTGATTTCAGAGCCCTCGCTGCGCTACTACCAGCTATCACAGAGCCATCTGTTGTTCTGCATACACACTATGCCTGCAGAACTTCCACACGACACATATACGTTTGTGATCCGTTCACATATATACAAGAAAAAAAATAGTTGCCATGACTTATGCCCCAACCCTCGTATATATTGTAAATAGCCTGTATTTAGTCGAGAAATGCAATTAAAACATTCAAAAGAAAAAGGCTGGCAGTCTTTCATTTAAGGCAAAGTCCTTACAATGTAAAGGTATGAGAAAGGGTTGATCAAAATCGAGTAGTTATCGTGTATGAAGGAGTGCTTGCTCCTTTCTTGTTAGTCAAGGAAAATGTTTTCTGCTTTCGGTAAAGTATTGCTTCTGAACCCATGCTATTGATTTTTATGCATACAAGTTATTTTTTATTTTAATAGATTAAACAAGATGCCTTTTTAAGTAGTTTTGTTGGATAAATTTAATAACATGCAAAATCACCAGAGAGGTGCCTAAAAGAGACATAGATTTCTAAAAGCTAAAATTAAACTACACATCACAAATATTCGTCATTGTTTCTTATGGTACCCATTTTACGTGTTTAAAATGAAACCTGAGTACAAGCATATATGGTATTTCTCATACTGATAAATTTCTTTCTGAAATGGGAATTCTGAACGGCGTGTTTAAACTCTTGCATCCTTTCATGTCATTCATGTTCATAACTGACACAACTAATGAGTATTTTATGTCTGAGGAAGTTGAATGAAACAATTTTGATCGGTATGATACCAAAATGAAAACTTTCATTATTATATGTTCGAGTATCAGTTTCCAGATAAAAAAAATGACTTCATAAGGAACAATATTTCAATCGGATAGCTGTTGTACATGACTAGGGATCAAACTGGCTCATTTAATTGCAGTGAATAGGTATGACATATTTAAGGAATTAATTCATGATAAATTTGTCAGAACGTAAACTGTGTTTTAATGGGAATATTAATGTTTATATTTTAATGGAATGTATTTGACAGTATAAGGGTGAAAATAAATAAAGATAATGAGTACATCTCTCTTTAGCAGTTAGAAAATGTAACCAAACTAATTACAAGATAAAAAGAACTTTTTATATACCATGTTTTTAAATTGTATGTTGAATCATATAATTTTGACAATTCTATGTATTAATAAATACTTTTTAAAAATTTTTTTGATTAATTATCCCATCAACTTGAAAGAAAATGATCAAATGCGTAATCAATCGTTTAACTCGAGAATCGGAAGTTAACTTGCGTTTAACTTTTCATTCCCGTACCGACCGATAGATGGAGGCATCATTCCATAAAATAAAATTAACTGAAAATGGATTCAATTCTGCTTAAAGATGGCTAAAAGAATTAAAAGAATGCATTGTCATCGTGTTCTGAGCTATTCTAAAAGTTTCAATGTCTAGCTAGTCGGGAAGTTAGTTAAAAATCGATTGCAAGATTTGTACTGGACAAACAAACAAACACACACACAAGAAAGCGAGTTAATAAAAACATGGTAAAAAAGTATTCAAAATTCGTGCAAAATTTCAAATTTTGAAATTGCACAGCTAAGCATACATTTATTCGGAATAGTTTTAGGAGAAATAAATATTTAATTTTTGTTGTCTGAGCACTGAATGACTCTGATGTGTTATATCTCGGAATTTCAGACAGAATAGCTGTTAGATAACCACACATGGCGTACTAACGGAGACTGTAACTTCTTTTATAGCTGTCACTAACCCATTCCTTCAGTAAAGTTTTCTGTGCAGCCTTTTATAGCAATTTGTAATGTAACTTAAAATCACAATATCCCTTCTCCCTCTAAAAATATTTCCCTTGAAAATCTATGCATTTTATTATTTTTTTTCTTGTACTAATATAAAATATCAGCAAAATATCAAAATTCAAAGGTTTGTATGGGGTTTTATAACTTTGTATTTAAAACAAATTTTTAATAACCTTACTTTACTAAATATTTAAAACAGATACTCTTTTGTATCAATATCTTAGATACAAACATATAGACCTATTTATTTATGACTGTTGAATTCCTCTATAAGTGGATATAATAAGTGTTTTTTCCTGTTTAACGTATATATACATGGATGTTAACAAAAACAACCTTTCTCACCGATTTCTGAATAAAAACACGTTACTCAATGAATGTTGGCAAACATATTAGCATTTTTTTGTATTAAAATATATGTAAACATAGTGTTGCGAAATCTCTAATCATAAACAAGCATGGCTATTTGCAAATGCAATTTTTATTCACTTTCATATCGGAAAGATTTGAAGTCTTAAAAAAACATCCCCTTAATAAAAAAGAAAAGGCTGAAAAATCTTTTCTATTTTTAGAGCAAATTGCGTATTATAAAAAGCAGGAATATAATATTTGAAATCGCCCTTAATACTTTTATGCGCTGTGAAAAAAAGAGCAAAAAATCAAAAGTTTCCATCTGATAGGTAAGCAAAAATAATATTCTGTACCTACACACGCTTAACAATAAGAAGTATGCAAATAAATAAGCAAAAACGGAAAGCTTTCATGGTGCCGTTGTTTTTACCACATTTCTCCGAAATGTTGTTTTGCCTTTGAAACCCGGCTTTCGAGCGAGAGTGAAATAAATGAAAGAAAACTCAAATTGCAAGTTATTGATTTTTTATATGCACTTTCTTATTTTTTTTCACGCAACGAGAAGAAACAAGAAGCTCTAGAAATTTTAAAGTTTAATTTAATAGGGATTCTAAACTATGATGCAAAGAAAGGAGCGAATCTCTTTTTCTTATGAGATTTGGAAAAAGAAATTCTTGCGAGGTCCTAAAAACAATAAACGGAGGCTTTTGCAGTTCTTTTTTTACTTGATTTTGCTTTATGACATGATAATTCCAACTCTTATGAGATAACTTTTCTAGATCGTTTTCCTCTTTAAAGGAATGTTTTAGGAGGCACTCGAAAAAGCTGCAGATAAAACTTTAGAGCGTTAATAACTTCACGCGCTAATAATGATTTAATTACTTTTAAAATTATATATTTCTGACCAAGAAACACTAGTAAGAGATTAAATTGTATATAACGGGATTGAAAATAGCAAGTATTGTATCTATACATCACATAGAGAAATAAAGATACGCTTAAGATAAAGAATAAAATGGCAGATTATATTCGCAGACCCGCTGAGGGTGTGTGTCATCAGTCGACACATTTGTGTAACATTAGAGAGAATTAGAAACGACTTCACGCGTTGAATAATGATTTATTTCCTTTTAAAATTATATATTTCTGACCAAGAAACACTAGTAGGAGATTAAATTGTATATAACGGGTTTGAAAATAGCAAGTATTGTATCTATACATCACATAGAGAAAAAAAGATACGCTTAAGATAAAGAAAAAAATGGCAGATTTCGCACATCTGCTGAGGGTGTGTCATCAGTCGGACATTTCTGTAACACCAGAGAGAATTAGAAACACACTGTTGTGAAATATCTTAAGTAGAAGTCCTTTAAGCGCCTGATATGTTTTTATCGATACAGTTGCTGCACGTTATACCAACCCCCGATTTTGCGACTCGCTGCTATAAAAAAATCGGTTGAGAAGATTCTAGCTGTTGCCCTATGGATATAACGTTATTTTAATACCAATGTAATGGCCTCGAAATAGGAAAATTCGTGAAAACGACCTTAATAACCGGTTATCATCTGACTTGAAAAGGAAAAAAGTAATCGCAATCTCCTAGTAACAAGAGTGGATTATTCCCCTGAGTAAAATTTAGTCTACAACTGCAATCGCTTTGTTTGTACTTAAGAACGTATTTTTGCCCTCAATCTCTGGGTGTGGATACTGAAAATAAGATATTTCCCACTTGATATCCATTTATCAAAAAGATGAAATCCCAGCATTTCTCTTCGCAAGCGAATCGCAGACTGTTTTCCTTGCCCCTCGATGTGTATATAAACAAAAGCTGGAACTATCACATAGACGAATGATTCCTAATCTTTTGTTGATCAGGGACCACTTTCTAAAAACAAAAATTCGTAGGGAATCCTCTTCTAACCAATTGTCGTAGAGTCGGCGGAGTTAGAAATTGGAAGAAGGAAATGCAAAGAATAAACTAATTGGAGGAAACTAGAGTAGAATGTGGGAAGGCTCAGAAGCACCAAGTGTAAAAGAGGGCCATAAAGATAAAAGAAGAAGGTAAGGAATGGGAAGGCACTCAGAGACAAGTACACATGAAATAAATATGCAAAAGAGCGGTTTTATTAGAAGACGCAAAAAAGGAGGAAGGAAGAATGAACGAAAAGCTTTGGAAGGAATTTATGAGAGTCATAAAAGGGGAGCATATACGATGGTCAAGAAGGGAAATAACTTTGAGAAAGCGCGAAATACAGCGATGAAAAGAGATACGTCCACGAAGCCCAATGAAGTAAATATTAAGGATAAACCGCAAGCCAATCGGATAGTAAAGGGGAAGAGACAATATAGCTTATAGGAAAGCATTGGAGGAGGTGCTCGAGAGTTTGAATGAGAGAGATATGGAGATGAAATAATAGAATTGATACACATAGGATGAAGGTTGTTGACTGATATACTAAGAGGTTGCTTAGTAAACACGACGAGCATCGATAGAAGTAGAGTTATATGAGGAGAACTGAGCTAAGAGATGAGTAGCAGCAGTATGGTTTGAATGTGAGGCTAAGCCCATGAATACTGATGAAAATATAAGGCGGCAATTTGATGAATGATAAATAATAAGGACACTGAAGACAAAAACAGACAATGATTGAAGAGTATATAGTCGTCTTGCCCTGATGATTAGAGCCCACGATAAAGAGAAGGACATCTCGAAAGAGCAGATGAAGGGACCGAATGCCGATAAGAAGCGGTTAATGCAACGGAGTTCCGCCATGAAGCGATGATGATGATGACGCTAGACGCAGGAGAGATTCCCGATCCAGTATGACCCGCAAGTCAAGAAATATTTGCCCAATACCGAACAGGTGACTTCATTTGTGAACAATCACAGTGACTTTTGCTATGAAGAATCCCAGTGCCTCAAGACAGTGCCAATCTTAGACGAAGAATCAACGCCCGCTACAATCCTGTATGAGCAAGGAAGGTATTGCACTTTCCTTTTTCCCACTGAGAGTTGGTAATTGCTTCCTTATCCAATAACAAATTAATGAATATAATTGAGGTAGATACATTATTGAATGATATATAAGAGCGCTAATATGATAGGACAGTCAATTGAGCCTAATGATTATTAGTTGTGAATATAAATTTATTTATGCAACGAGAAGTTAATTAAATTGAATAGAGCCATCAGCCTAAGAGATCGATAATGATTTATAAACAGTGATTTATAAACAGTGACAGTGATTTATAAACAGTTTTGAAACAATGATTTATAAACAGTGATAAACAGGGTGATAAGAACAAAGAAGGTATTAAACACTGATATGTACACGGTGATAAAACCTGTCAAAATTAGCAGATATTAGGGACAATCTTACATACAGGTGATAAAAATGGTCATATAATGCAGGTAATAAATACTGTCATATAATTCAGACACTAAAACTGCCATATAATACAGGCTAACAAAACAGTCATACAAAAGGAGAAGATACCATTAAAACAATACAGTTTAAATATCGTAACAGCAATTAAGTACAACAGTGAAAAAAAAGGCAAGAGTGAAACTGATAAAAGCCAAAACATCTGGATAGGGAAACCTCCATCCAGATTAAGGTCAGGCACTAGAAAAAGGTAAAAGAAAAGAAGGAGAGACCGAGTTACCTGTCCCTGCAGATTGAGACGCAAGAAATGAAATTTCAAATTTTATCTCATCGGTATCAGAGATATCAGAAGTATAGATTTCTAGCATGTCGTGAGAGAGTGTTTGAATATTAGTTTTCTTTAAATACTTTGGATCCTTTCGTTTACTTGGTAAACCAGATTTATTGAGTTGTTCAACAACTATTTTGGTTTTCTTATATTTTTGTGATTTTATGCGTGGCAGAGTGCGAGTGGTTCTATTTCTATTGAGTTCCAATTCTAAATATTCGAAAGTTCGGGATTGTGTCAAATGTGTGGAGACTTTGGAGTTAGTAGCTTTTTGATTAGTGGATGGTGGCAAAGACTGTCGAATTTTTTTACTATGTCCTGAAACTACAGTGGCAGATGCGACATCAACATTATGTCTTTCAGTTTGGGTACTGGCATTTTTTAAAACTTTTCTTAAAGCAGCTGAATATGACACACTGACTTTTGGGGTTTTCAACTCTATCAGTTTTCTGGCTTCTGGAAAGGACTTTTTCTGGTTTACCTTCTAGGTTTGTATATCCTTTTCTGTTAACCACTTAGGACATGTTCTGGAATAGGCAACATGATCATATCACCTCTACAATTTACACACCGAGGGGATGAATCGCGATTCTCGCTGTCGTGGCCAACTTCTGAGCAACGGGCGCAGGTAATGGACCCACGATTGGAATCCTTCGAATATCCAAAGCGCTGGCATTTAAAAAATCTTAACGGATTAGGAACATAAAGTCGCACAGAACTAGGGATCCATGCCATCTTCACATGACTTGGAACATCTGGTGTGTCAAATGTCAAGATGATGCACTTCATAGGAATCATCTTCCCATCCCTACGTATAGTTATGCGTCTTACAGCTGTCACATTTTGTTCTCTAAGGTTTTCCAGTATCTCATCTTCAGGAGTGTCTAAAAAGTCAGATTCCGAGATGACACTACCACGCGAGGAGTTCAAAAAGTGGGCAGATACGAGAACAGGAAACTGACCAAGGGAGGTACACTCAGAAAGACAAACAGCCTGTTATGGTGATGTTGCCTCAACTGAGAGATCACCCGATCGCAGTTTTTTTATAGATTTCATTTCACCAACTGATGACTGCAGTGACTTGAAAATTAAGAGAGAAGAAACGTTATTAAATGTACCTTCTTTTCGTTTTAAGATAAAAAATCGAGCATTAACATAAGCGGTCTGTTCATTTTTTTTTGGTGACTTATCCTTTACCGTGGGATTTTTTTCTGAAATATCCATAAAAAGGGCCGGATATGCGGACCTGACGGCACCATCCACCATGGTGCCCAACAAGAGGATGCAGGTTCCTACCCCAGTGCTAATCAAGTCTTTATGTGCACAGATCAGTGATGTAACTGTCAGTTGTCCAGCAGGAGTCCGATTGATTGAAGCCATAGCAGGTGACAGAAGTATAAGCCACCAACCGATTGATACCCAGAGGAACACAGAGTACCTCCCGTTTACCCGAAGCGGGGGCCGAAGCAGTGTGTTGGGCAACCAAAATTGACCCTCAACTACCAGGATTCCCTTTTCTGAATCTCCACGCACTGTAAACAAGTGGATTATAAAGACCCCAATAGAAACAAGAAGCAACAGAGCGGCAACAGCTTCTAATGAGGGGCCCTCGCCTCCGAAGAGGAACCACGCCGAGGGAGGAAAAAAAGAAATAGTTGTAAGGAAGAGAGGAGAGGAAAAAGGAACGGAGAAATAGTTCGCTGGGATACCTCGGGATTGCGACACCCGTATTTACCCAAAGAAGGTAAAACCCCCTGAGGCGTCGATTTATCAAGGAATTCGATTATATCGAGGTTCCACTGTATTTCTTATTTTAAAAGCCCTCGTTCGAGAATATTGCATGAGACCCGATAAATCATTGGTGGAGTGTTTGTTCGACACGTTATAACTTCCCAGAACGAGTCTACACTATATTCAAATCTCCCTTGAAGGTATAGTTTAGTAATTTTGTGAAACATATATTAGGATTAAGACTATTCTCAAACATTCCCACTTAACACTTAAAAGTCATGATTATCATGGTACTAATAGAGTTTTTTGTTTGAAAGTAGACAGCCTAAATTTAAAAATATTAATAAACTGGTTTGGGAATGGATTTCAATGTTTTTATTTTATATTTTTTAAGAGTGAATAATAAAGTTGCAATGAAAACAACCGTAAAAGTCAAAGTAATTTATACAGAAACATATAACGCTATGAGGCAATTTGTTATAATAAACCATAAACACTGTATAGAATATGTATGTTGAAAGAGTTTTCGATAATATAAAAAGGAAATAGAGAAATATTCTCTGCATAAAATTCTTGAAATCCGCGCAATACTACTAATATTAAAATATTTAATATATAGGTAACTCTACCTTTGTCAAAAAATATTGAAGCTTTCAACAACTTTTTCTGGAGAGGTGTTAGGTAAGCTAAATTTTTTAATAAATTAGATACTCAGAAATATATATATAATAAAACATTTTTAAAGAAAACATATTATACTTCATAGCGATAAAAATTTCCTTTCATATCTCTCAGTAATAAATAATTTATTTTATGGAAAGATCTAAATTATTACGACGCGTTGAAAAGTAAGGGGGAAAAATCCCTCCCATGTCAGAAACTGTATTAAAGTTTTATTGGATATGGCGCAAAACTGGTATCTGAAAATGGAAGATATTTAAATGGATAAAAAAATATAAACTCCTGCGTCCAAATTGAAATAACATAAAAAGTACTCTATATTCTTTGTAGCTTATCCAGAAGCCGATTGCGAAAAAGTTTAACCTCTCACTTGCATCGGGAATACACACATAAAAAACAAACAAAAAAAATTTCATTTTTATTAAATGAAATTTTCTGCTTCATTTTCTTTCTCTGCTGCAGAGAGTCAATTTTATAGTGTTTCGGGACTTTTATCGAATTTATTTTTTTTTTTTTTAAAAGTACAAACAGGGAAAAAAAATTAAATATGATTGGAAATCATCGATTTTTAGCAATCATCAGCGTAAAACGGAGATAAAGGTTCAAAGTGACGGTGAAGTTTATATAACAAGGTTTAGGTATTTCGATGGTTTCTCCGATTAATACAGTGAAATAAAAATGTTTATATCCGTTTTTATGGCACGTGTCAGCGTAAAGCCGATGAGTTAGAAATTGCATATGAGAATGAATATCGGTTTGTCAAAAATCGGGCCACTTTTTCGATGGGACCCTCCTAATAGTAATTATTGTAATCTGTTGGCTCTCTCAAAATTCCTGGGTTATGAAGAATTGAAGGACATTTTAATGTTGTACAATGTGAGAGTTTATTTAAAATTCATAAGTTACGAAGAATGGAAGGAATTTTAATGTTGTACGAAATGAGAGTTTATTTAAAATTCATAGGTTACGAAGAATTGAAGGACATTTTAATATTGTACGAAATGAGAGTTTAAGTTGAGAGTATTCAATATTTTAATTCATTCACGTGTTATTCTTTACTCATAAATCGGAGTTAACGAGGTTTAGATATTTTTGATGATTACTTCGATTGGTCGAGCATAATAAAAAAGTTATATCCGCTTTTATAGCACGTGCCAGAGTAAAGCCCATGAGTTTGAAATTGCATATGAGAATGAATATCGGTTTGTCAAGAAATCGGGCCACTTTTTTGATGGGATCCTCCTAATGGTAATTATTGAAATATCCGTAACCTGTTGGCTCACTCAAAATTCATAGGTTACGAATAATTGAAAGACATTTTAATGTTGTACGAAATGAGAGTTTATTTTGAGAGTATTTAATATTTCAATACATTCACGTGTTATTCTTTACTCATAAATCGGAATTAACGAGGTTTAGATATTTTTGATGATTACTTCGTTTGATCCAGCATTATAAAAACGTTATATCCGCTTTTATGGCACGTGCCAGCGTAAAGCCGATGAGTTAGAAATTGCATATGAGAATGAATATTGCTTTGTTAAGAAATCGGGCCACTTTTTTGATGGGATCCTCCTAATGGTAATTATTGAAATATCCGTAACCTGTTGGCTCACTCAAAATTCATAGGTTACGAATAATTGAAAGACATTTTAATGTTGTACGAAATGAGAGTTTATTTTGAGAGTATTTAATATTTCAATACATTCACGTGTTATTCTTTACTCATAAATCGGAATTAACGAGGTTTAGATATTTTTGATGATTACTTCGTTTGATCCAGCATTATAAAAACGTTATATCCGCTTTTATGGCACGTGCCAGCGTAAAGCCGATGAGTTAGAAATTGCATATGAGAATGAATATTGCTTTGTTAAGAAATCGGGCCACTTTTTTGATGGGATCCTCCTAATGGTAATTATTGAAATATCCGTAACCTGTTGGCTCACTCAAAATTCATAGGTTACGAATAATTGAAAGACATTTTAATGTTGTACGAAATGAGAGTTTATTTTGAGAGTATTTAATATTTCAATACATTCACGTGTTATTCTTTACTCATAAATCGGAATTAACGAGGTTTAGATATTTTTGATGATTACTTCGTTTGATCCAGCATTATAAAAACGTTATATCCGCTTTTATGGCACGTGCCAGCGTAAAGCCGATGAGTTAGAAATTGCATATGAGAATGAATATTGCTTTGTTAAGAAATCGGGCCACTTTTTTGATGGGATCCTCCTAATGGTAATTATTGAAATATCCGTAACCTGTTGGCTCACTCAAAATTCATAGGTTACGAAGAATTGAAAGACATTTTAATGTTGTACGAAATGAGAGTTTATTTTGAGAGTATTTAATATTTCAATACATTCATGTGTTATTCTTTACTCATAAATCGGAATTAACGAGGTTTAGAAATTTTTGTTAAATCTCTATCATGTTAAATCCGTAAACCGGAAAGTCTTTCCACGAGGCTAGTGGGTAGGGGAAGGTGTGAGCCCTAGAGCTGATCGATCAAAATTGAGATGGCACCAAAGGAGCAACGTTGACTCACTTACATGGTGCTCAGAGATAAAAAGTAGTCAACAATTTCTGGTGTTCTGCAACAATGTCTCAGGACAAACGCCTAAGCATTAAGCAAAAAATATATTGATCAAAATGAGAATTTATTTTGACAGTATTTAATATTTCAACTCATTCACATGTTATTCATTACTCATGAATCGAAATTAATAATTCCTAATAATTTCGAGAAGTAAGCTAAAAAATGAATGCATTTGAAGACAATATTTTTTGTTTATTTGCCACGTTGAAAAAATATTATTTTAAATTTCTTTTTTCCCAGTTTAGAGCTACTTATAGTAGATTAATTAGCATTACCCAGTTAACAACATTTTAGGGGGCGGGGGGGAAAATTTTACTACGACAAAAGATTCGAGTTCCAGAAATTGGAAATGTCATAGGGTTGGCGAGGGTGTTTGCAATTGTTAGGAATGAGCTTTGAACTGCACGGGTATCACTCTTGTTTGACTCTCGGGCAGCAAAAGATAATTATATATTTCCAAAATTTCCCCTAATAGTTGCCGTGATCGGTGTATGCCTCTGTTAAATAACGCTTCCGGAGCGACCGCTTCACAAATATATCAGCCTATATTAATCTCACGTGCAAAAATACAATAATAAACAGAAATTAAAAACAACAAAATAGTTTGTTTAACAAATTTGTAGGTTAAGTTAATTGTTATTCAATGCACGTATATACAGCTTTAAAATTCAAGAAAAAAAAATCTGAAACGCGATTGCAGCGCTGCCTACCGGTTCCAATTATTGGATGCACGTGTATACATCATTAAAATTCATGAAAATAAAAAAATTCTGAAACGCAGTTGCAGCGCTGCCTAAATAGACTGCAAAAATTTTTTGAACGTGAGTAATTTGTATGATTTTTTTTAGTTTATATATTTTATTTTGGCTTAATATATTTATACATAGCATACTTATAGCATATTAGTTAGATTGTATACATAGCATATTAGTTAGATTGTGCAAGTCGGATTGAAAAATCAGCGGTAAGCATGCTTTTTTTCCCAAGAAGACGTTTTTTAAAATTATAAACTCGGATTTTTACAACATTTTTAATTATAACATCGGATAGAAAAACAGCTAATATTCTGTAAAAATTTCTAATATTTTAACAAGGTTATGAACCTTTTTTTTATTGGAACTGATCAATTATTTACCGTCAAGTTTTGACGGGTACTATCTAGTCAACATATAATATTAATCCTTTAAAACAATCATATAAACGCACACATATACGTGCATTCGAATATTTACATAAGTATGCACTCATTTATATATAATCTATTGTTAATATGTTTTTTTTATTTTAAAATATTATACAAAACACATTAAAAAACAAACTTTGGAATAATGCACTTTTTTATTATAGAATTTTTTCTTTTCCTAACTTTAGCGTGCAAACATTCGAAGTAGATCCAAAGACGCTGATACCCGGAAATATATCTAAAGCCATTAGTGTTGCGACATCTATAACAAAACATCGATGTTTTGAAACATCGATATTCAATTTTAAAATATCGATGTTGATAAAACATCGCCCAAAAACCATCGATGTTTTTAAACATCGATGTTTTAGAACATCCATTTTTTAAAACTGGTTAGTAATCTCTAACATTAATGTTACTTCCGTTAGTCGTGGGGGGGAGGGGGTGATTTAATTTTACTCTCTGATTGGGCAGGCACAAATGACAAAAACTTGGTTGCTTTGGGCTACATTGATGACTCAAAATTCTTGTTATAAATATCGCCATGTTTTGCCTTCAAATGTCCAGATAAATTCGTGGTATTGCCAGAAGTTTTGAGGGACTTAAGGCAAATATTGCATTTTGCCAATTTGTCAGTGGTTTAGTAAAAATATTTCCAAACGGTACTTTTGGGAGGCATCTTACTAATAATATTAACGTCAACTTATATAAAACCAGAACAAAACAAAAACTTAAATGGATGCACTCGTGTATACACTATTTGTAAAATAAAACCCCATGGCAGGTTCTGGAGTGTCAGGAACATTCCAAGCACTCTGATTGGTTCATTGGTTGTTAATTGCCATTTGTCTGTTTGCTAAGGAATCATTCCCCCTTTTGTATTCGTCCTTTTCAGAATTCAGACTTACATTTACTGAGTGTGAAAATTATGGTACGTGGTAAATTTTTTTTATTACGGTACTTTTTCATTAAAAAAAAACATCGAGACAACGTAAAACATCGAGCACAAAACATCGATGTTAAAAAAACATCGGCTTCAATAAATCGATGTTTAAAACATCGATGTTTTTATCAAAACATCGATGTTTTGAAAACATCGACATCGATGTCGCATCCCTAAAAGCCATTGGTATAGCATACTTCCGTTTGACCACGGGTTATTATTACCTATAGACACCTACAAAAAATTGACTTAACGGACAGTTCTTTTTGTTCTTTATGTAATCCGGAAGATATGACTAGAATCGATTTACCGAACGAAATAGCTACTTTTTCTACCGGTCATTTTTTTCAATAATATTTTGACGTGACTATCAAGCTATCGGTGACTATATGGTCGAAATACTATTGATGGGCGTAGTATTAAAAAAACATTCTAAGTAGTCATAATTTTACCGTAAGTGATTAGCTTTCTAAATTCTTGATGTAATATCGACTCGTAATATTATTTCAATTACTCTTATATTTGCATCTTCATTGGATATTTTGTCCCTCTAGTTTATCTATCTAGTTAAGGGCTTCCACACCAGTGAGTCACAACCCCCTTGTGGGTCGTGTGGTGTTTTCGAGAGGGGGGGGGGGGGTTCACCATGATAAAAACCTGGCATTATCTATATATATAAAACATTTCCGTAACTGACTGACTCACTGACTGACTGACAGACAACGCACAGACCAAACTGCTGGACCTAAAGAGCTGAAATTTTGCATAGCGGTACTTCTTATAGTGTAGGGGTGCACTGAGAAAGATTTTTGAAAAATTCCTCTTAGATTTTTAAAATTAAATTTTTAAGCTGTTTTTGTAACTTTTTTTAAGTTTGCATTTAAAATAATAATTTGAGGGTTATAAAATTTATATCACCAGAAAGATCGTAAAAATTCCTTTCAAATGAAATCTTTTTCGAATCTTTGCCTCCCTTTTCTGATGTTTGGTGAATTTTTAAAGATTAATTTTTAGAATTTAATTTATTAAATGCTGATCACGGGATTTCTTTTTCTGGTACTTTAAATAAACTTATCGTTCACGTGCATAACAACGAAATAGATAAAAAAAATTTTTTCTTGCTAATGCGGCAGACGATTGGACATTATCCAAAAACATGTTAAAATAGAGTAAAGTTCCTCAAACTGTACTATATTAACTGTACTATATTCTTTAGTATTTGAATATTTTCTTCTACATTATTTTGCCTATAAAAATATCTCTTACGATTTTTTATAAATATATTTTTTTGTTTTTTTACATCAATTGCATACATTGATCATTGTATTTATTATAAATATATATATATATATATATATATATATATTTATGTATTTGGCATTAATTACATCATACATTGACTATTGTATTTAATTTGAATGTACTCCGTAGCGAAGTGCGGGTTTTCAGCTAATTTATCTATATATATAAAACAGTTCCGTAACTGACTCGCTGAATGACTGACATACAACGCACAGACCAAACCGCTGGACCTAAAGGGCTGACATTTTTCATGGCAATTCTTCTTATAGTGTAGGGGTGCACTAAGAAAATTTTTTGAAAAATTCTCCTTAGATTTTTTAAAATTAAATTTCTAAGCTGTTTTTGTAACTTTTTTTAAGTTTGTATTGAAAATAATAATTTGAGAGTTATAAAATTTATATCACGAGAAAGATCATAAAAATTCCTTCAAAATGAAATATTTTTCGGATCTTTACCTTCGTTTTCTGATTTTTGGTGAATTTTTAAAGATTAATTTTTAGAATTTAATTTATTAAATGCTGATCACGTGATTTCTTTTTCTGGTACTTTAAATAAATTTATGGTCATGTACGTAACACGGAATAGACAAAAATTTTTTTTCCTTCCTAATGCGGCAGACGATTGGACATTATCCAAAAAAATATTAAAATACAGTAAAAGCTATGATCCTCAAACTGTACTATATTAATTGTACTATATTCTTTAGTATGTCCTATTAGATTTAATTTGAATATTTTCTTCTACATTATTTTGTCTATAAAAATATCCATACGATTTTTTTATAAATATATATATATATATATATATATATATATATATATATATTCAGTGGAATCTCGATCGATCGTTTGCGGATCCATCGATTTTCCGTATGTGTCGTTCATTTTATCCAGTCCCAACGATCATATTGCTTTGTTATGTTTCCGCATCTATCGTTTTCTCGCATTTATCGTTCATTTCAATCGGTCCCTTGAAAAACGATAGATTGAGATTCCACTGTATATATACATATTTATTTATTTTTTGGCATTAATTGCATACACTGACCGTTGTATTTAATTTTAATGTACTAAGTAGCGAAGTGCGGGTTTTCAGCTAGTTTAAAATAAAACTGCAGGTTAGTGATTTTTTTAAAAGAAAAATGTTTCTATCAAACCACAAACTCAGTCCGTTAGAAATCTATCTCCATTATTAGGTGGTCAAATGGAAATTGCGGTTACTTACTACGTACAGCACACAAATTTGAAACGTCTGTTTGTCTTTCATTAGCCCGTGCTGTCACTTGACATTGTCACTATAATTTCCTCAATTGAATAAAGCAATTTTATTTAAGTTAGAGTTTTTATAATTTTATTGTTTAATAATTATATGACGAATCTCTAATTCTAATATTATATAGTAAATCAATACGGTACATGCATTATTTTTTTTTGAGGTTTTGTTCTGTTCTGTTCTTTTCTTGCTTTCAGGCATCTTTTTTCGAGGGATGAATGCTTCTTAATGTTTTCCATTTCTTATAAATTTCAATTTTGTTACATTAAAAATTTAGTTGGAATTAAATTATAGAAAACGCATTTTAGTGTTTTTATTGTCTTAAAAAGCCTTTTAAATTCAGGACACTTATACATTCAGGATACTTATACATTTAATAGCTAGTACTAGAATTAAACTTAGTACTAAAGCTTAGTACTAGAATTTAGTAGCTAGTACTTTTACTCAATGTTATTACCATCATCATTTTATTGGAAGGTATTAGTCGTTCCAGTTTACTTCATTAATACTGTACACGTAATATTACAAAGAATTTTCAAAAGAAAATGTATATCATATTTGATATTATAGCTACCGGAAAAATCTTTATTAATTTGGGAAGTCTTTGAAATGCATTTTAATAATTAATAATGTATAGCAACGTCTAGGAATTTTATTCGATTATGGCCGTTGTTTAATAAGTTTTTTAAATATGGCTTTCGAATATTATTTTTATTAAAATATTTGAGTTGAAGCGTAAAGTTATGCATACTGTCTAATTAGTCGTCTGTTGTAAAATAATAAAGAATCGTGACATCTTTTCAAGTTCCTGCAGCATCAGAAATGCATTTTGCTGAACGGAAAGAGGGTCTTTTACAACTTTTTTTTACAACTTTTTGTCTGTCATTATTCATTGGGTTTTTGAAATGCAATATTCGAATATTATTTTCTATCAAAAATTTGAGTTAGAGCCTTATTTTATACATACTGTCTAATTATGTTTCGATCGTAAAATGCCTAAGAATTCTGGAATTTTATACAGCTCTAATTTATCTACAGCAAC
Organism: Dolomedes plantarius; assembly: GCA_907164885.2. NCBI lineage: Eukaryota > Metazoa > Arthropoda > Arachnida > Araneae > Dolomedidae > Dolomedes > Dolomedes plantarius. The sequence continues at coordinate 26,205,744 of OU015493.1, read as the reverse complement.
AACTGTGGTAACATACATACATTCTGCTGAAGAAAATCTATCTTTATTTCCAATTATTACTGTATATTTTTTTCTCGCATTTCACCTGTTTTCGGTGACATGATTAAGTTTCCATAGCAACTGTTTCTATGTCTCTTTAAAGCCTCCATTTTTCCCACCGCCGGGTCTAATATCTGATTATAGTTATCTTGCATTTGTTTAACAACTTTTGATTCATATGCGAATTGTTCTTAATACTTATCTGAATTAAAATTTTATTCCACGTTTGCGATGATTGAAGGACTTCAGACATAAATAAGGAGCTAAATTATAAATTACGGATAGCATGCCATCTCACTCTCAGCATGTTAGCATTCTTTAAAGCCATTTAGGCAAAACCAGAGACAAAAGTAATCGTCGTAACCATGGCAACTCTCTCCATCGGATTTATAACCACAGTTCTTGAAGTGTAATTTAATTTGCTGCTAATGATACCCTCTCTTTAACTGCAACTTGTGTGAAATGACTATCCAATGAGTTAATTACGGAAGTAAATTGTTAATGATTATCTCATAACTCTGAAGATAACATTCACTTTTCACGGCTTAATGAATCCAGTTGTTTTGTTTTGGAGCAGAAGTCATCAGAAAGTACAAATTCGCTCCACAAAATTTAGAAGGTGATTATTAGAATTGCAGAAGCATCAATAATTACGTTACCACATTTGAAGTGATGTAGAAGAAGAAACTTTTAATTATGTGGTTAGTACATCAGGCTGCTATGAAATTTTGAGCTGTTAACAAAAGATTTAATTCATTAGATGATAGCAGGGATTATGTTTAAAATGTATTCGGTGGCGAGAGGAATTGTTTTTCGAATTTTCGTTATTTTCCCATCTACACCAAATAAGACTTTTTAAGATCCCAGGTGACTTTTAAACGAACGTAAACTGTTTTTGAACGTAAACTGTTCAAAGTTCTTATGTGTAAATATGAAAAATAGTTTGAAGCTGCCGGCTTTAATTAAGTGAGTTAATTTAATAAAAAAAGAATCAAAATACAGGGTGTCCAAATTTAAACTTCCCTACTTTAAAGTTGTCTCCTGTCGAAACTATTGTTCAGAAAGTTATGAAATTTTGTGTAGGACATATTGAAGGGACGGGAATTTGTTTGACCGAATAAAAAAATTAGTTCAAAATTTCACCACCAGAAGGCGTTTTTTGATGAATTACACATTTACGACCGGTTCTTTACTTAAGATTTCATCATCTTTTTATCCATAGGTCACCCTAACACAATAACTCATACTCATTAAATTTTACAATATTTAAACGGATTGTCAAGTCGATCGGAAACTTGTTCGATAACTCATTTTCGGACAAAATATTTGAAGGAACGAAGAAGAAACAAATATGCAAATTAATTTTTGTCGACGTAGAGCAGAAGCTGTTATAAAACCTAGAAACTTTCATGGAGATGTTGTTTACAGCGTGCTTGCTCTTGCTAATCAGAATGTCATAGTTACCATTACCATATCGAGCTTTGTTAGTAAAATTATGTTACCAAAATGATAATTCAGCACTAATTGCTCTACAAGAATTCAGATTCAGGTATAGTTATTGAAACCAAGATCTATACCTGATCTGAAAGGCAGCATTTCACGACATGTTCTCAGCTTTTCCCCGGACACACTGCGGCCAACTGCAGAACATGCTATCTTACGATTTCAAATGGTAGCTGAAAATGACGGCCGTCATGTTGAACATCTCTTGTTGTAATAATTTATTTTTTACTATAGTAAATGTTGGCTAAACGTGTAATTCATCAAAAACGCCCTCTGGTGGTGAAATTTTGAACTAATTTTTTCATTCGCTCAAACAAATTCCCATCCCTTCAATATGTCCTACACAAAATTTCATAACTTTCTGAACAATAGTGTCGAATGTAGACAACTTTAAAGTAGGGAAGTTTAATTATGGACACCCTATATGTTACGGTTTGTTTTTTAATCTTAGTTAACGTTTATCCGCAGATTGTTAAAGTTCTTATGCATTTTTGTTAAAGTGTAGTTTTGTTAAAGTGTATTTAGTATCACATATTAACCCCTCTATGAAATCAATATTGAATTACTTTACTTAACTTTTGGGAAGTTATTTCCTATATGTGTGAGCGAAAGCAGAGAAATTATGTAAAAACTGATTATGGAAAAGTAAAAAAATCTCCTAAAAACTTTTTAAGCAGGTGCTTAAATCAATATACGTTTCACTTTTTAAAGAAAATACTTTTTAAGTCGTTACATTCAATCACTGCAAAAAAACTTACTTAAGGCTGCTATGTACTAACCCCATTGGATTCGCTCACCTCAATGTTAACCTATGGAGAAAATTTGTCCAAGGATTGCCGACTTGGTTTAAAGATTTAAAAAAAAATTGTACTCCGTCATAGAGAAAGAAATTTTACATTTGTGTACATTTTTCGTTTTTTAAAAAAAAAAATGCAATTAATATTTTAAAATTTAAATTATTTGGGGAAAAAATCTGGTATAGTGTGTTTTAAACGCTCATAAATTCTTTCTGTGGACGAAATTTATAAAATGAATCCTGTAGCACTTTGCAGAAAAGTTCAGGCTATCTGACAATACCAATTTTATTTGATTATCAGCATTTATGTACCTGTAAATAGTTGACAAAAATATATTTTAAATAAAAAAATTGGGGGCAGCGCTTAACCTCCCTATATATAGAGAGAACCATTACAATCCCTCAAAATGTCAATCCTAGGGGGGGGGGGTTGGAATTCTCGAACTGTCAACTGGACTCTTCCCACCACAAGAGTCTGCAATAAGAGGAAAAGGGAAATACGATTTTTTTTTCTTAGTACATAGCAGCCTTAAGGTTTGAAAGAAAAAATTTCAAACGGTGAGCAAGGGCTTCGTTATACGATATTTGAGAAGTTATTTTAGATTCTCCGAGAGAAAGATGAGTTGTATATTAACTGTTTATGAAAATCTAAAAGACCAACACAATGCGATCTGATGCAGGGTATTTATACGTCTGAAATTAACTTTTCATTTGAAGGTCATACCAGCAATTTTCTGTCCAGAAATCATGTTACGTTACAGCATACACTGTTTCAAGGCATCACGACGGGACATCATAATACATGAGTTTATTTTTAAAGGCAATTAATTTTGTATGGCAGCAAAAAATGCAATTCTTTACTAGATAAGAAGAGATATTTAAACGAATTATAAAGTTTTTATGATTAAACAAAAATTTATGTAAAGTAATTATTAAAAATGAAAAAAAGTCGTTAGCATAATATTTATATTATAAAATGGCATAGCCATAAATATTTTAAAAATCACAAGTAGAAGTTGTTCCATAAAGAAGTTAATTTCAGACAGGAATTGATACGAGGTGAAAGACAAAAATTCCAGTTGTTGATTTCAAGAAATATTTTTTAAATGTCTCCAGGACAAAAGAAATGAAATGAGCATAAATTGGATAAATGAAAATGTTTCAATTATTAATATACGAGGCGAGTTTTTTAAGTACCGTTTTGAAATAAAAATAAAACTAGTAGACTTTTTTTAACAATTTTATTTTTACATGAAAGCCTGTTCTTTAATCTACTTTTCTACATAACTAGAAGGTAACCCGTCATTTTGACGTCATAATACTAATAATGACGTCATAATGGAAAAAGTACATGAAAGTTAAAAAATATCCCGAATTATCTAACAATATTGCATTTAATCCACGCCTTGTAAAAGCAAACCCTTTCATTATTTTTTATTTATTTAGTTTTTCATGCGATTGGAGTAGTAGACTGCCATCCAGTTTTTTACAGCTCACTACGCGATATGAATACTTGAGCTACTTGATTCATTCACATTCAAGTTTGTTTACTTTCAGAATTCATCGCAAAAGTAAACAGATTTTTAAAAACTGTTAAATATACAGCTAAAAGCATCCAATTTTTTTAGTTCTGAATGTTTTATAGAAAAATAGGCTGAACAAACGTGATTATATGGAGAAGATATTAGTTTTTAGGTAAGAAGAAATTCTGATCCACATCTGAAATTGAAATTAAGCCTAACCGGCCGTTTGTTTACTGAGGGTTTCAATTGAAAGATGAGTACAGCCCGGAAGTGTTATACAGAGACAACGGTTATTATATATATAATTCCCATCAATATTAAGGGGGCTCAGGACCTTCGATTTGGTTGATAAAGCTAAGAAACATGTGCAGTTCGAACACTCCAAACTTCAGTAAAATTAAAAAAAGAAAGATTGTTTTGATTTTATATTAAAGTAAGACATTATGAGTTATTATGCGCATCAGAAATTAAATTTAAAACTAGATAATTAAGATAAATTTTTCAATTTAAAAAATGTGAATTTGTTAAAGGGCCAAAAAGTAAAATGTCACTGAGCGCAGCATTATTTAACAAAATATATATGTAGAAAAAAAATTTTGTTACAAAATAATTAAAACACACTTACCTTCAGTTTAAAACCAAAATATGGCAATAAAATACTGCTAAACATTTTTTATATGCATAAATTATGAAATGAATAAAATTTGATGAATTTTAATGCATATTTGTAAGTGAAATCCAAAAATTTTCCAAGGAGTTTCTATTTTTTTGGTTTTAATTTAGAGAATGACTTATAATGAACATGTGGTTAAAATTTCATCAATATTGCTTGCATAGCTTAAGGGTAAGAGTGTGCACAATGTTCAAAATCATCATTTTGAGAAAAAGCACTTTAAAGTTTAAAGTTCTGTTTATAACCTACTAACTGGATCCAAACTTTCTTAAAATGCTCCTGCGGTATAAACATCCCCTTCTGCTAATAGATGTTTTTCCTCTTCTTTCTTCTATTAGCTATTCGAGCCTCTAAAGTTGAATTTAGAGCTCGTTTGTTTGCCAATTTAACACGTTGTTTATCAGCTTCTTTAGCAGCTGCTATAGCATTTACACCTGGTATAATGCTGAGCTCCTTCATAATGTGTAATGTGGCCTGCTTTCCATAATTAAATTGGGAAACAGCAACATTTACTGCAATTTGTACAATTTTTCTAGAAGAGTTTGATGTTTTGGGACAATATGATCAAATTAATGCATTTAAAGATTCATTCACGTTTAAGTTTTTACCCCCAAGACATTTTTTTAACAAATCTGGATGTGATAAATCTTTAAAAACAGGTTTAATGCATTCCATAACAGTTAAAGGAACTGGATTTTTATGTTTAAAATCCTTTAGTGTTGCATTAGTAACCGACTTTTGATATGGATACCAGGAGTCGACCCCATCGGGCAGAAATCGTGCATTATGGTATCATCATTTGAAGCCTTATGATACCATATGGCCCATATTGCTTTCTGCATGTCTCTGACATTATCAGAATATTTCCTTATTGCATTTCCATAATAGGTAGTTAATTTGTCTATAAGACCATCTGTTAACCGACCTTTACCACTAAGTGGTTTATTGTCGGATAGTTTTTTACCCTTATATTCAGTTTTCAGTTTTCGCAGGCGTGCACCTATCCTTTTCTGCACATGGCCCACACACTCAATTTTAGACACTGGGACATTGTACGAATTATTATTTGTGATGCCTGTAAATGTTTTGCAGTCTCCATCACCTATATAATTTACATATCTTACTTCATATTGCTCCTCAGAACGAGAAAACATCTCAATGATGCCATTCACTTCCATTAGAGCAGCTGAACCTGAATGGTTCTTACTGCAAACTTTTTGGTGTTCACATTTCCACTGTAATAAATTTTCTCTGGGGATATTTTTGGCAGCTTCGCAGCCTTTACAATATGAGCTTGAAACATACCGATCAATCATTTTTCCTGTCTCACTGCCAATAACAGTAGTCACTCCAACTCGAGAAGAATGGCCTCTGGTCTTCCAGGTTCTGTCGCCACTCACTGTTAGATCCAAAGAGCCAGTTAGATTCACTTCTTCTTCAATGGCTTGCTTCATACTTGCTTTTGTAACAGCATGTGTTGCAGCATAAATATGACTAATGATTTTATCATATGACTTTTGCGAGACAGGGATAGGTAAGTCCATAACACCACAAAAAGTTTTTGATGCTTCAAGTCCTTTGCCAATACACCTCATGGCAAATGTAAACCTTCTGTTTAAATCAGAGGCCTTTTGGTTTTTCCCTATCATCATAGAGTTTTTGAATGAAGAAATCACTCCACAAACAGAGCACAAAACACTCAAATTCACCACAAGCCCATAATCATTTTCAGTAGATATTGTTACTCTATTATGGCAAATAAATCAACACAGGCATTCCTCAAATGTAGAAAATAATAATCCTTTATCCATTAAAAGGTAGCCTTGAAAATTAGATTTTTCATCATTTTGCAGCACTCCACCAGTAGACAATTTTTTGGCTGATGCAGAAAAGTTCTCACCAGTAACTTTAGATTGTTCAGTATACTGGTTCCCAAAAAATTGATGACGTCTCCTTTTCTTTGGCCTTTGACCAGATGATCTTTTCACTTTAGTATTATCGTTCATTTTTAATGAAGAAATCAAAAGAAAACAGTAAAGTAAAACGATTAAAAAGATGTAAAAATCTGTAGCACAGAACAGCTCTAACGTACAATGTGAGAGTGAAACACACGAGGGAAATCTACATGTAAACAGTTATAGCGAGTAAAGTTGAGAAATTTTACTCCTTCTTCTGAAAAGTATGAAAAATAAAAACCACAGAGGAAAGAATAACAAAAAAAAAATCATTGACATGGGTAAAAGCAATGACGAAACACTGAAAGGATGACCACCACAAAACGTAAACAAACGATGACAGCTGTTTAAATGGGTGTGGCAATCGCATAGCGTCATACAAAAATACTCAGAACTCAAGAACTAATAGGAATTTTTTAACGCGGTTTTTTCCAATCTGTTTAGAAATATTCAGAGATTCATAAAAAGTTAAAAACAAAAAATCGATTTTTTGAAGGATTCAAGGTCCTGAGCCCCCTTAAGGCACTTGTATCGTACAACCAGCTTTTGAATACCATTCTCGTAGAAATCTGCCGCCTGATTAGACAACCACTGCGACACGGTCGTTTTGTGATCGTCATCGTGGCGCTGACCACCCAAATGCTTCTTTAAATGCAAGAACACGTGGTAGTCACTGGGTGCTAGATCGGGGCTGTATGGAGGATGATCAAGTTGTTCCCAGCCAAATGATCCGATCAGCTCTTGAAGTCGATTGGGCGTGTGTGGACGGGCATTGTCATGTACCAAAACGATCCCCTTACTCAGCATGCCACGCCTTTTGTTTTGGATTGCACGGCGCAGTTTTTAAAGTCTCACAATAAGGGGGTAGAATTTATTGGATCACCACGAGTCAAAAAGTTAGGTGAAATAACCTAACTTTTAGGTCAAATGACCTTGTTGCAGTGGTTCTCTAATCAGGCGGTAGATTTCTACGAGGATAGTATTCAAAATCTGGTTGTACGATACGATAAGTGCCTAATACTGGTGGGAATTATGTAGAAAAGTAGATTAAAGAACAGGCTTTCATGTAAAAACAAAAATATTAAAAAAAGTCTACTAGTTATATTTTTATTTCAAAACGGTACTTACTTAAAAAAACACGCCTCGTATGACTTTTTAAGCATAATATTTGTGGCAATATAAGTTACTCTGTTTAACTGTCAAATGTTGGGTTTTTTTTTGTGTGTCAAGATGCTACAATGAAAGTTAAAATAAAATTCTAAAGGAAACTCTTTTGAGGTCAGAAAAGATTCAATTTTTGTCTTAATTTTGGGGAAGATATTTATAAAAAGGTTCTGAAAGAAGTTGAATTGATTAGAAATGTTAAAGTATCATTAAAATACAACTTTCGAAGCAGAACATTTATGGAAATTTGCGGTATAATCTACAAAAAACAGCAGTATAATTAGAATGGACAGAAAAGATATGATATTTGTATATATTCAAAAAAGGCTCAAATTAAACTGTCTCTACCACTGTAACTCTATGAGATTCTTAATATGAGATGTTACGAAAAAAAAGAGACAAATTATGAAAAGACTTACTTTGAGACTGCGAGATCATGTTTTCTTACTTGGTTTTAAGGAAGACAAAAGTTTAAGTTGAAGATTTAAGTTGTCATTTTAATGTTTTTGAGCTGGAGAAAATGTATGTTGTATATAAACTGAATGTTTTAAAGTGTAAAATAAACTCCTTTTAAAGTAGATTGTTTTCGACATTGCAAACTGTACTGTAAAACAACCCACCGATTATACATCTAGACCAGGGATTCCCAACGGAGTCAAGCTGGATCCCTTGGGGGTCGATGGAAGTTAAAAAAGGGTCGAAAGGATTCCAGGGGTTTAGTGGGGGTCAATGATAAATTTTTCTGTGTTAAAATTTCATTTAAGTTTTTAGGAATGTAATTATTAGATAATAATATTCGTTTTAATATGTATAAATACAGATTGGCATAGGCTGGAGTGATCCACGCATTGTAAAATTGTTTGGTAAAATATATATTTGTATTTGTTATGTTAGTTATTTTGACTATACGATGATAAAAAATTTCAGGTCAAACATTAAAAAAATTGTATCAATGAATCAAGAACAACCACCAGATCAATTGAAATCGAATTTTTTGCAACTACAATCTGTGTTTCTGATATCTTGCTTATATTTGTGAAATTAAAAATGAAAATAGTACAAAAACAATAAAACAAAAAACTATTGAACCACTTTTCTGATTTTTTGTTCATATTTTTAGTCAAATTGTTATGTTTAAGTGTTTTATGTTCAATTATTAGTATTATAATTATGTTATATGCTGTATATTATAGAGAAAAATGTGCGGGGGTAGATGAAGAAAATCATTCTTATAAAAGGGGTCTATGTAGGAAAAAGGTTGAGAACTCATGATCTAGATGTCGATGTAGGAATAAGGTTGGGAACTCCTGATCTAGATGTTTCAATAAAAAATATTTTCTAAAAGATATGAATTCGAAACTTCAAAAAGTTCAAATTTTTGATGGATTTATGGATAGATATTTTGAAATGTTTTTGGAAGACAGAAATTGGATAGCGGTAAAAATATTAAAGAGTAAAAAATAATCAAAGTACGACTTTACAAACAAATATTTATTGCAATGACTGCCAGTGTTTAACAATCAATCGTTTAAGTGAGTTACGTCAAAAGTTTGAAAATAGAGTTAAATTTTTGAGGGCTGGACTGCAGATGGTAAAAAAAAAAAACATTAAATTCTTTAGTCGATTCTAATGAAGTTACTTTATTACTGACATAGAGAAAATGGATGCGCACATCTATTGAATAGCAAAATGTGAAAAATCATTAGACTATAGAAGTAGAACTTTTGTTTATGTATACGTTAGTATGTCTATCATATTTGTAGATTATTGGATAAAGATTAATCTAAAGGTGAATATTAATAAAAATTTTAAAAGTAAATAGTGTTTTGAGGAAAAATAGTGTAATTTAAAAAAGTTTAAATGCATCGGCGCAATACAGATGGATTTTATATTTCTCTACATGTTACTTTTCTTTTCATTTTGCAAGTTCATATCACACCAACAACATTAGAAAACGTGGCATTTAAAAGAACATGTATATAAATTATAATTTACTCATTTTCTGGATACATACAAATCGTTTGCAAGATTCCAATGTAATTGATATGTATTCTATTCAAACCTATTGTTATATGCACTAATACACATGAAAGAATATGAGCGGTAAATTAAGAGCAATATTTTCTTGAGATAACTGATGAAACGTACATCGATATTCTTCGAACCTTTTGAGGCATGCATTTGAAATACTTATAAGCACCTATTAAACTTTTATGAAACTTTTATTCATAAGATATCTCGCTCGCGAAACATCTATAAAACTTTTGAATTTTGAATATTTGAGTGAGACATCAATTTTCACTTAAGAAAAAAAATTTAAGCGAAGGTAAAACTATTTTATTTTTGTCCATGATATAATACATACTTTTACGCATTAGTTTATGTATAACGTGGATCTCAAGTACAGTCAAGAACTTCCATTTAACAATTGTTTCGAAGTGTTAGAACATTTCGATTGCACTTAAGCAAACATCTATATTCTTCATTGCTTTATCTATATTCATGCCATCTAGTTTGAAAATTAATGAACTAGGAACAAATTTTAATTTGCATGTAAGAGAATAAAATATATTGTCAGGAAACTGACCATAAAGCCGTTTAAATAAAAGGTGTTGCAGAAATGGCGACTTTACGAATAGAATTTTGAATACGAATATTGGAGCGATCTATGGGTATATGGAAACAAAATAAAAGAGATGTGAGTACGAATAATGTAAGGGTGTACTTATCCCTAATTCCAAAAATCTCTAATCCATACGGCGTGCGAAGCACACATCAAATAAAACATAGCCATATGTACTATATGCAATAGACTTTATTCTCTTTTACATCTAAAAATTAACCATTTCTTTTTTCGCTGTTGCCATACAGGAGAATGTTACTTTACGGTTGTCTGCTGCCACTCGACCGAATACAACGTTGCGGTTGTCACGGTAATCGCTAGCTCCACTTCCTAGCAGTCATTAGCCCCCTCTACCGATTTTTTAGGAACAAAGGGTCAAATATTTATGGTGACTTTATCTCGATCGTTAGTGGACACAGGGTCTCAAATTAAAACTAAATGTCAGAGCTAAAAATACATGTTTAAATCCTAGGATAAATTAACTGTAAAAAACTAATCTATTTATATAACACAGTTCCGTAACTGACTGACTCACTGACTGACATACAACGCACAGACCAAACCGCTGGACCTAAAGGGCTGAAATTTTGCATGGCGATTCTTCTTATAGTGTAGGGGTGTACTACGAAAGATTTTTGAAAAATTCTTCTTAGATTTTTTAAAATTAAATTTTTAAGCTGTTTTAGTAACTTTTTTTTCAGTTTGCATTTAAAATAATAATTTGAGGGTTATAAAATTTATATCACGAGAAAGATAATAAACATTCCTTCAAAATAAAATCTTTTTCGAATCTTTACCTCCATTTTCTGATTTTTGGTGAATTTTTAAAGATTAATTTTTAGAATTTAATTTATTAAACGCTGATCACGTGATTTTAGTTCTGGTACTTTAAATAAATTTATCGTCACGTGCATAAAAAATAAATAGACAAAAAAATATTTTTTTTTCTTTTTAATGCGGCAGAAGATTGGACATTATCCAAAAAATATTAAAATACAGTAAAAGAAATATTCCTCAAACTGTACTATTCTTTAGTATGTCCTATTAGATTTAATTTGAATATTTTCTTTTACATTATTTTGTCTATAAAAATATCCCTTACGATTATTTTATAAATATATTTTTTTGTTTTCTTTTCATCAATTGTACACATTGATCGTCGTATTTATTATATATATATATATATATATATATATATATATATATATATATATATATATATATATATATATATATATATATATATTGACATTAATTGCATACATTGACCATTGTATTGAATTTGAATGTATTCCGTAGCAAAGTGCGTGTTTTCAGCTAGTTTATATATATATAGTAAGAATATACTAAAAATTTCTGAAGAATCTCCAATCTCTCGTCATTTTGTTAAAGGCAGGAAGTTTCATTCACAAGTCTGACGTGAATTGGGTGTTTTTACAAGTAAATTTAAGCTCTACTTTCTGATTGGCACGAGCTAGTTGGAGGGTGGATTCAATAGTTCAAAAAGCTGATTTTGTTTCATTCTATCACGTTATTATTATTATCATTATTATTTTTGAATATCGAAGTTGTCTTTTTGACCTCATATCTTTTTGCAATTGGACGCAAAGAAACAGAGTCTGTTACAAAGTACTCCAATTAGCTAAAATCTGCTTTGATTACTATTAAGGGAAGTTAGAACATATAATAATTAGAATTTCGTATAGTGGCTTTTTTTTTACAAAATTATTAATTTGAGAAAAAACATTCTGACACATGTCTGAGAATAACTAAAAGAAACAAATTCAAACTTAATGTCTAATGTTACCATTTAATTTCTCTTCATATTACTTAACATTGATTTTTATCACTGATTACAAACTTTTACAGAAATCATCATACTAATTGCTTTCATACATTAAAAGATTATTAGAACACATAAAATTATAGTTACACATATTAAATTATCACTGTGCTCTCGCCTGATAAATATAACACAAATTAATTATGACTTACCACCACCTTCATTGGAAACTGAAGAATATGATCGTTTTTCTAACTAAAGTCGACCAGCAGAATCGGCATAACAGGAAAAGGGCGGATTTCTGAAGATCGGACAACCACGAGGTCCTTTTCAGTCGCTGCTTTTTTTTCAACTGACCAAGAAACGTTACAAAATTTCCAGTACCGGAAAAGGCATAGGTCAGACAAAGTCCTCGAACAAACAACACCTTTCAGCTATCATTGCCTAAAAGATGTTGCTAGGCCGTTGCTATGGGGAAGCTAAGTCCCCTTACAGCCGAGAAGGGGTGGCAAGTCGCTATTCCTTCTGAGCACAAAACCTTGTTACATGTTACGCTAAATTGCCTCCGGGAGGGACATTCCTTTCTTCCGGAAACCGGTACAAAATAAACCATAGGCGTGATTTTAAGCACACATACATTTTAGGACTTACATAATAAAATTGATGCACTTAAATGTGCATGGAACCGAACTAATGCTGTATCGAGACTATGAGATTAGAAAATATATTTTTTTAGAGACAAAACAGTATATTAATGAAAATACTTACAAAGTCGAGTTCCATGTCACATTCCTCCCCCCTCCCATAGGAAAAAAAAACACAAATATCAAATTAACCATGTAGATAAAAAAAATCTCAAATAAATCCAAATTAGGATTTAAGACCTTGGCTTGTGCCAATGGTACCATATTACATGCCAAGTCTACCAGAATCAAAATCAGTTCATTTCTTGGAAGAGTTCTGTGAATATAGCAAAACAGCCTCGAGTATGAAACTCGCTCCTCAGAAAATCTGGAACCGAACTAATGCTGTATCGAGACTATGAGATTAGAAAATATATTTTTTTTAGAGACAAAACAGTATATTAATGAAAATATTTACAAAGTCGAGTTCCATGTCACAATTACCTTGATTTATGTGCTATGTTAAAATACTTTCGATGTCAGTAATCGTGCCTAAGCGATGATAGGCAGCTTTATAAACCAAGATTGGTTTATAGTGCCCTTGTCCCCTGGTCGAAAACTTGCTCCGTTTGCTTCTCCGCCTTCTCTCATTAATAGTTCATTACATATAGTGAACTTGATAATCTTCACACGCCATTTCCATCTTTAAAACCGCATCCCGACTCAAAGGATTGCAAAGCTTTTCTACAAAAAAGTGGTGGCGGAAGAACTGGCAACAGGAGAGAGAATGCAATGAAAAATTGGCTAGACTCAGAATGTTGAAAATGCATTGCCTTACAAAGTTTTGCTTTTATTGCTACTTTCGAAGTTTTGCTTAGCATTGATTTTAAAAATATTCAACTAACAACATAGCTAAGTTACGAACAAGACAAATATTTTGCAGAAATTTAAAATTATTGTGCGAATTAAAATTATTATCACGAGTAAAAAATGCGCAGCGCTTTCCATTAACTGTTAGAGTCAGTTCCCTAAACAGTGCATATATTTTTTATTTCTCTCTTTTTTTTAAAATTCGCATGCACTTGTCCTAAGACATTAGCACAATAAATCGCGGAAATTGATTACTTCTTAACTGGGAACACCATACAGGGGGAATTAACACTACCCCCTAGAACCATCTAAATTTAGATCGAACGACCCCTGGGGTGAAATCTTGGAAGGAGGGGGGCTGCTCTTACAGCAAGCAGCCTAGTGGTAGCGCACTGGGATTCGGACGGTGAGTGCTCAGATCGAATCCTGACGAGCGCCTTTAAATATCTTCGACTCTAGACCGGATATGGGCACGCTAAATCCATAAACCGGGAAGTCTCCCATGTGGTGAGTACACTTAATAGTACTTTATAAAAAACTAGTTGGTACCCGTCAAAACATGACGGCTAGATAGTAAATACATGTACTAATACACAAATTATACTCAACACATAATTGCCAAATGTTGAAAATCATAATAATGCGCAGAAACAAATTAATGTTTAAGCGGCCTCGTGCTTAGTGAGTATCTAAAGCCAGATTTAAAAATATCACTGAAAATGCGCAGAAAGTAAATTTTTAATTGTAAATTATCTCTAATGAAACAGTGTGAAATAAACAATTTCCATCAGGTTTAATCTTATATTTCACAAACATAATTATCATAAAAATAAAAATGGCAGAGAGAGATTTAGAGAGACTCCTCGGCATTGAAACATGTCACTGAGCATGCGCAGAAACAGTGAGTTTCTAAAGCCAGATTGAAACATGTCACTGAGCATGCGCAGAAATCAAATTTTAACTGTAAATTATAGCTCATTAATAAAAATTGCAGTTACAAAAACCAAATTTGACAAATCTACAGATTACAATCTTTCGTTTAAGACCAAAATGAAATAAATTGATGCGGTAGTTTTCTCTCACGTACTGTCCAAAAAGTCGGCTTAGCAACTTAAATATATAGATGCCCGGGGTAGCCTAGTGGTAGCACGTTGGCTTTCGCTGCTCGGATCGAATCAAGACAAGCGCCATTAAATACCTCCGTGTCTAGACCGGATGTGCGCACGTCAAATCCGTAAATTGGAATGTATTTCTACGAAGTCAGAGAGGGTGTGAGAGGGTACGATCCCCCGGAGATGTACTCCCCTGGGCGTGCTCGGTCAAAATCGAGGTGGCTAAATCGGGTTCCGAGCCTTGTGGTGCCATTATAAATCGGAGCCGCACCCCTCAGACAGCTATCCCATATGGATCCGGTCTGGAATACTTCCGGCCAGGCAGCATTAGAAACAACAACAATAACAATATAAAAATATTCCTAAAATTACTCACTCAATATAGAGTTCATTTTGTTAAAAGGAATTTAATTGACATCCATTTTAATTCTAATAACATTCACGTGCTTGAGGCTACAAATTTCAGTAAATGTAGTGGAGATATAGTATGATTAAATTAATATATTCTAAGTAGCTCTTTTGAAAGTTTACCTAGAATTATACTACTAAGGCAATTTGACTTAATTATAAGTCAATTACAGCTATAGAAATGTATGGAATGATAAACGCAAAGGAATTTTAATGAAAAATTATTTCGGAAGAAATTTTATAAATGCATAAGTCTTTCATTAAGAATATTCGTAGAAATCTTTTTTTTTAATGTTAGAGGGCCAAATTAATAAACTGGAAGCATGATTAAATTAAGCTCTCGGCTGTTATTTCTAAAGTTTAACAAACTTTTGTATAATCAAAGTTAGAATTTCTATTATTAGGTATAAGAGTTGGTTTCTAACACTCAGAAACGCAGAAAAAAAAATCCAATAAATTATCATTTAAAAGCAATTTTTCCTATGATCTTTCTTGCCTAGATATGTAAGATACAGAATTTGAAATACTTTTGCAGTTCCTATTTTCAAATTCAGAAATGACCATTTTTTGTAGGTAGCCTAAGAATTACGCGTAAAATGATGCTTTTTTACTCATGATTAATTGTAAATGTAAATAGCGTTTTGAACGCAAACCAAGGCATGACTGATGATGCGATTATATTTCAAATATGGCAGGTAAGTATTTTTGGTAGAATGTTTTCTGCATTAGGAAAGCTTTCTTCTACCTTTAGTGAAAAAAACAGGGCTATATTTCATCATGCTTTTTTATTTTCTAGTGACACATTCTTTCCACCATTATACCAAAAAATGTTTTTCTTCAGAAGTATTTTGAAATAATTTTCTGTTACTTACACGGTGTCGTTTTCCCTTTTGCCCAAATATGTTAAATAGTTTTTGCGACCATCATTAATTTACTTCGCTGGCAATTTATTTCATAGATCGACGTTTCATGCATAAATACCTTGTTTTGTTGGGTTTCACTATGAAATAAATCTTTATCTATTTTGTTTTACAATTCTGATAAGAAATCTAGATTAAATATTTTTTTAGATACATTTAATTATAATTCATTTATTCTCCTTAATTAAATAATTGATTGTTCTATATAACTGGAAAATTAATTAAACTTCTAGTAAAAACATGTTTAACTTTTTTCATAACATTTCAGTGATACTTGACGAAGATGGATTGTTAATAGCGAACGTTTTTTGATGTTTCTAAATTTATTTCTTGATATCGCAGAGAATATTTACCTCAAATATCAGAAAAAGAATTCTATACATCAGTGGTCAGCAAATGGCTGACCGCGGTCCGTAACCGGACAGCAGGCAAGTTTTGTACGGACCGTGACGAAATTGTGTATTTTCAGAAAATAGCGACTCAGCAGTGATCCAAAATGCAATGAAAATTTGATATCCTACCACTGTATTATTCATCAAAGTTGTGCTGCAGTCTGAATCCCAGTCTTGAGAATAAAATGAGAATGGTGATACAAATAATTAACTTTATAGGGGCTAAATCATCTCTTAAGCGCCGTCAATTTAAATCATTTCTTGAAGAGACTGATGGTCAATTTGACGACTTGCTTCTCCACAACAATGTGGGATGGCTAAGTAAAGGCTTGGTGCTTGAAAGAATTTTTGCAGTATTGGAAGACATCAAAGAATTTTTTCAAATAGTGAGCAAGGAGTAGGAAGTGAACATTTAGACTTTTTCCTTTACGTTGAAGAAAACGTGGCAACCATCGCATTTTTGACTGACCTTTTTAGGCACCTGAATCTTCTAAACCTCAAACTACAAGGGAAAGGTAAACTTGTGTTCCAACTTCTTTCAGAAGTAAAGAGTTTTTCAAAAAAGATTGACCTCTTCTCCGAAGATATTAGCGGAGAACGTTTACACTTTTACACCTTGTAAACGTGTAAACACAAACGTGTAAACATCATCATACCCTCGTTAATGTCACAAACTATTTGTGACAGTAATGAGGGTATTGACAGCAACCAATATGGAGATTTTTTGAAAAACTTAAATCTGAATTTCAAGAAAGATCTACTGACTTTTAAAAAATTGAAAACTTTGTGCAGCTGGTTAACAACGGTTTTTCATTTATGCCCAATGTTGTATGGACCAGTGTAGCATCAGATGTTTTCAAGAGGAACAAAGCTGCCTTACAGTTGAAAATAATCGAGTTCCAAGAAGATGTTGTTTTAAAGGACATTTATTCTCAAGTTCCAAATACTCTTGGGAGTGACCAATTATGAATTTAAAATGTGTGTGAAATAAAGTATCCAGAACTCAAAGCTTTAGCCGTAAAATTGTGTACCATGTTTGGCTCAACTTATGTGTGTGAAGCAGCATTCTCAAAAATGAACTTCTCAAAGAATGAATCATTAAGAACCGGTACATATCTCAACTCACAGATGACTACTTTAACAGCTTGATAAGAATCAGCTACACGAACATGACCCCAAATTTCAAGCAGTTTGTTGAAAATAAAACTTGCCATTTTCTCATCGAACATTAACCACGATGAACTTTGTGAGAAGTCTCTTTCAATTTATACGTACTTTAAATTGACCCTTTTTTGTATTCTAAATATCATAATAAAAAACATAATTTGATATTAATGTACTTCATTTCACTGGTATCTATTGTGTTTTGCGCGTAAGATAACAACTCATTCCAAAGAAAAGTTTTACTAAGCGAAGCAAGTAGACTAGGTTAGTAGAGTAGTTGGTAACATGGTGAAGGGGGTGGTAGAAGGAGTTGGGGGAGGGCTTCTTAACCACGAAAGTTTGACAATGTTTTGAAACGGACCTACGGGAAAAATAACTGGTGACCACTGCTATACGTTATATTAAAAAAACTCTTATAGTTTCTTTATAAGGATGTATTACATGAAGACCATTAAGAAATTATTTTAACTTCTTTATTTTAATTTAACTTTATAAACGTATTTACTTACAAAAAGTGGATTAAATCCTAACTGCCACTTGTGAGCAGCGTGTAATAAGCACTTAAGCATGTGATAATTTGTATATTAATAAAACATTACAGCCTGCAAAATTTCATAACTATACAATAGCCTGTATAAAGATTAAAAGTCTGTTTTGTTAAAGGAGAAGTACAGTTATCAATGACTGGTAAATACGGTAAAATCAAAGGTTAATTTTTACTACGTGCGCACAACTCACTCATTACGTCTGACCCTGCGTATGTAAACGTATTTTCCGCGTAAATTAAGTGACGCAATTTGCGTTTACTGCAGAGCTAGCCTAAATGATGTGATGTGCCACGTCATCTAGTGTTCCCTTTTGGTGGTCCGGACTGACGTTACCCAAATTTGATGTAGGTTTATAAGTCTCGTTTATAGCTCAAAGAAATGGATTCAGCTGCAGAGCACTGTAGATTTTATTTCACAACAACTCAGATCCTCGGAGGGTGCTCTCTCATTCCCATTTCGAGGTTCAACCTTTTTTTTAAAATCTGCCCAGCACGTGCGGAAGGCGTTGCTTGCTCAACATCAAGCATCTGAACCACTCGCGCCAGATGACGCCTTAACAGATGTGATTCACTTCGTTAAGATATTTACTCGTTTTTTGTTGATATTTCGAATTGTTCTAAACTTACGTGCAAAAGCTGAATACCTCTTTTTGAAACCACCCTGCGTAGTCACTATTCGGTCTTGTTGTTGTGGTTTCTTATGGCGTCTGGCTGGAAGTTTCAGACCAGGTCCATATAGGCTACGGGCTGAAGTGTGCGGCTCCGGTTTTAAATAGCACCACAAGGGTCGGAGTCCGTCTTAGCTAGTTGCCACCACAATTTTGATCGAGCACCCCCATGGGCAACATCTGAGGGGATCGTAACCTCTCCCACCCTCAATGACCTTCCTAGAGGGACATTTCAGTCTACGGATTCAACGTGCCCATATTCGGCCTAGACACGGAGGTATTTAAGGGCGCGCGCCGGGATTCGATACGAGCACCATCAGCACCAAAAGTCAGCACGTTACCGCAAGGCCACCCCGGGACCACTATTTTGTCTTAATACAGGGTAATTCAATCGGGACTTTTACCCCCCAAAAGAGCCATAAATTTGAAAGGGGAAAACTTTCCAATCTGAAATTTGAATACAGAATGCCATACGATCTGACATAAGTATTATACAAAGCAAATGGCCAATGACTTCAGCTGCTGAAAAACATCAGCCAGGAAATTGAGGCAATGAATACCGCCATGCTGAAGCGTGCGTGCGTGCGTTTTACGATATGCAGCGACGAGATCTCTTTTTGGATGCCATTGGTAATTTTCAGCAACTTTTGTGACTGTTGATTGGTATAGAGAGCTACGGTCAACTTTTGCTAAACAACGGCTATGTCTGGGACGTACAGTTTGAAGTCGAATTCGAACGGATACAAACATATCCATGCCAACAGTTGGACTCAAACCAACAGGATCTGGACTGAATGGCATGTTCTGTGATATCAGTGTAATTGTGAAGAGGTGAAGATGTAAGGCACTTTGTATTCAAATTTCATATTTAAGTATTTTCCCTTTCAAAGTTAAAACAATTTTTCCGGTAGGAAGTTCCGAGTGATTCACCCTGTACTTTATAAGAACAGGATAAATACTTTTAATCATAAACTTCAAAATATTTTAATTGGGGAATTAGTTCAAAGATGTTAATTTTTAACTTCTCTCGGTATTCGGTGGGTTTTTTTAATGAAAAGATGTAGACTTTTAAATATTCTGTTAAACTTTTAAATTATTAATTTTTTCAGAAGCATTAACCTTAATCATAAAAATGAACGGCACATTTACCACATTTGCGTCAAATAAATTGCCCCTGGAGCTTAGTCTTGTCGTCTCCACACGTAGTAGTGTATTATACTGCCGTCCCCATAATGTAAATTGTCATAGTTCATAATAAACCTTGATTTTGAAACTTGCAAAACTAAAATCATATTATCTCTTATCCTTACCGCTCTGTGTATAAGAGGGTGATTAATTTCATTAAGGGACTTATATTCCCTTTGTCCCTTATAATTTTAATGCTTTATGTCGGGATTTGTGTTTGTTGTAATTTGTTGAATAAATCTCTATTTTATTTACCACAGTTTGCTTTGATTTTTATTCTATTACTGACGTACGTTGATCTTTGAGATGCTAACAAGGATTATTATATAACGTTGCCTACTTTAAGAGTTCTTACTTTAGAGTTCAAGATCTCTCCGACCCCTCATAAAAATAAGCATGGTTTATTTTCCAAATTTAAGGTTATATAAGAAATTGTATGTGATGATTTTAGGTATTTGATCTCACTAATAGGACGTTTAATCATAAGGAAAACTGGTTTTAACCACTTGGCCCATGCATAACTGATTTTCGCATGAATTCTATTCTTTTTGGCTAAACTTTACGATATGCCAAAGAATTTAGTTAAAAGGAAAACAGTTTTTCCTTTTAACGAAAATCTAGCCTTTTATTACTTAGCAGAATCAGTTTCTTTTGTCACAAAGCAGCAGGCCCTGATTTTCCATTAGGCCCAATAGGCCCGGGCCTAGGGGCCCCCAAATGTTGGGGGGGCCCAAAAAATTTTTATTTTTAAAGAAAAATTTCCAATTCAATTTTTTTAAAATTTTACCCTTTTTAATAGCAATTTTTTTATATATCCTTTCAAATTTGATTGATAGGTTCATCATATGTATAGTTATATGTACAGTTCATCATATTATGTTATAGTGTATATAAGAGATTAAAAAGTTTTTCTGGTTGCATTGTGTTGGTGTTTTAATGATGAAATTAATATGTTGTATTGCTTTTTGTTATTTGGTAATGTTCTAGGCTTCTACGCTTCAAATAGCAAATTCTTGGCAAAATGGTACTTTCACAATGATTCATGATTATTTTTCGTGTGTGTCAATTTTGGAAAAAGTGTTAGCCCCCATCCAGAGTTGTGCCTATATTCAAGAATTTTCTAAATCGGGCCCTGCAAAGCAGTCGAGTTGTTCCAGGGTCTTTCAGTAGCTCTGTGAGATCCAAGTATCAGCAGAGCAATAATTTGAAAGAAAAGTAAGCTATATGTTGCTACTAATATTATTACCGAATTAATAGAAGAGGTAGTCCTCAGGCTTCAAATGACCACACAGGAAAAAAATTGTTTCATTCACTTCGCTACCGTCATAAATAGCCACTAAATGAGTTTGCTCACGTTTCTCAATTATGTGTTATATCTGATTATCGTACATCTATATAATTATTTTTTATCAACGAGATAGGAATAGTTCCTGACAATATTCGCTTATATGCTCACCATGAGAACTCTTGCCTGCGTCATTATGGTGGGTGAACTCAAATTACTGCCTATTAGGGGACAATATAGAAATATCCATGTATTGGCCGGAACTCGTATCCAGAGATGTAGGGTACCACATTTCGTTGCAAACACTTCATGGATGAGTATACACTTAAAAATATGTCATTCACTTCTCTATATAGCGAATAGGAGAGTTCTGCTCATTTTCTCTTCTTATTTGGTCTGTCTCATATATATATATATATATATATACATACATACATACATACATACATACATACACTGAAGTGCCACTGAATTAGGGATAGCAAAGCCTATGCAAATTGTGTAGCGCTGCGCATCATGTATGCGCAAGTGAGGGCTCTGTGGTAACTGCATATATAGCGCGTACTGTGGTTGTTCTGAATTAGTTGTTGGAATTGCCAGTATGGGTAAACTGCCTGATTTAGAAGCCTTCGATCGCGGACAAATCGTAGGTGCGCGACGCATGGGCCATTCAATTTCCGAAATCGTCAGACAGCTAGGATTTTCAAGGTCGACAGTCTCAAGAGTATACCAAGACTACATGGATGGTGGAAAAAAAAACTAGCGATCGGGCAAACTGCAAAGGACAATTAGCCTTGACAGTGCGTGGTGAGAGACGGCTCAGGCGTATTGTACGTAGCCAGCGAAGCCAAACATTAGCTCAAATTACCACCCAGTTTAATGACGGTGCTTGTCCTACAGTCAGTAAACGGACTGTGCAAGGCTCGCTTCACCGTATGGGTTTCGGGAGCCGTCGACCTACGAGAGTACCATCGCTCTATACTCGCCATCGGGCTGCACGTCTTACCTGGGCAAGAGAGCACAGAGACTGGAGTGTAGAGGACTGGAAACGAGTAGCATGGAGTGATGAGTCTCGATTCCGACTACTTAACGCCGACGGGAGGCTGAGAATATGGCGTCAGGCTCATGAAGCCATGGATCCTGCATGCCTGGCTGGAACTGTACAAGGGCATTGTGGCTCAATCATGGTCTGGGGTGATTTTTCGTGGCACAGTTTGGGATCTTTGGTGCGTGAACCAAACTCTCTCAATGCAATTCGGTACGTAGAGTTTCTGGGTGATCACCTCCATTCGTTTATGCTGTTCTGGTATCCGCACGGTAATGGAATTTTCCAGCAAGGCAACTGTACCTCTCACAAGTCCCGGTTGGCTACTGGCTGGTTGGATGAGCATTCCTCTGACTTCTCTGTCATGAATTGGCTACCTAGAAGCCCAGACTTAAATCCTGTTGAGCATCTTTGGGATGTTTTGGAACAAGGCGTGAAAGGCCATCACACAGTACCAAAGAACCTTACTGAATTATGGACAGCTTTAGCCAATATTTGGCAAGCCATTCCCGTGGAACGTTTCCAGAAACTTGTTGAATCTATGCCTCGTCGTGTGGCAGCCGTTATCAAGGCCAGAGGAGGCCCAACTCGTTACTAGGTAGGTATCCCTAATTCAGTGGCACTTCAGTGTATATATATATATATATATATATATATATATATATATATATATATATATATATATATATATATATATATATATACATATATACACTCTGTCACAAAAAAAAATTTATGCACCCAGAAGGAAACGAACTACTATCACGAAACTTAACATGTATATAATGTATGAGGAGATAAGCAAATGATTACAAATTTAGAAGAACATACCGTTTTATTAAGAAGATATGGCATGAAAAAGGTTACAAATCAGTAAGTAGTAAATCCACCTCTGACAGCTATACAAGCCGAAACATGGCGTGGCATCCGAGCAACTACCATATCGCTCCGACCGAGGTGGCGGCCGATACGCCTGTTAGACCTACCTGCTTCTCTGAGGCCTACTATACGCCCCCTCTCAAAGTCCGAACACATACATATATATATATATATATACGTAATATCTAGAAGCATAAACTATAATTATTCGTACTGTCGCAGGTTACGTCTCAGAGGCATCTCTAGTCACAATACCGTCCATCCAAGTCGACAGATTTGTTTGAATAACCCTATGGTACGAGCAATCATGCTTTTAAACTCTCCCAGCTGCGCATCTCATATGCGCATAGTAATTTGAATCATTTGCATATCTCTTACTAGACTAGATTCCTGCCACGTTTCGTGATACTAGCGGGATTCCTTTTGGGTGCATATATTTTATTTGTGAAAGAGTGTATATATATATATATATATATATATATATATATACATGTATATATTTTATGCCAAAATATATTCCTAATTCCTGAACTTTATTAAAATCACTCCTTAACTTAATTTGACAGATTCATTTCTACTTTTACTAACTCCTGTAAAACTTTCCATAATTTTTATATCTACCGCCAGGCACGCTTCGAGCTAAAAATGACAGTGATAATATAACTAGCTTACAGTTTATACTACAGAGCAATGCCAATATAAGAACATAGAAGTAAATATAAAATTTGTTAAATAATCACAATCTTGTACCGCAAGGAGGTTCCATTTCAAGAGTTTGGGGGTGTTACGTGACGTTTAATTACCCTATTATATTTGCACTTTTCAGATAGACCTCGGGGATTCCTCGTGTACCGAAGACCCCAACTCTCTCTCTCCCAGAATGGCGTAATAGATGTGTTGTTAAATATACGAACTGTACATTTTATTGAAGCTTGAACCACATAGGCCTCACGACTACAAATCTACGATGTTTTCAAGAACTAATATTTTAACCTTACACACACACACACACACACACACATATATATATATATATATATATATATATATATATATATACGTAATATCTAGAAGCATAAACTATAATTAACTATATATTTTAGGTCAGTTGATGCTATATCTAAAGGAATTAATATGAATAAAGACGACTTTCCATTCAAGGATTTTATTTGAAATACTACACTACCAGTCCCATTACTATTCTTCGACTTATCCCCTCCGACGAAAAAAAACGCATCCTGACTGTCCGAAAAACGAACTTTAATCCATTCTTTGTTCTTTAAAAGAGCGCCGAAATGCAAAAGCTCGGGATGATTGAGTCATCGGGTGAGATAGTAGTCTGATGGGGAACGAAAACGCCAACAGATGGCGATAAGCATTCTATATCGCGGTTTGAGAGAGTTCTTGGCCTCGACCGGCGATTACATCAGGAAAGTAATGTGGAAATCGTATGACTATAATATCAACCGATGAGTCAATCATCCCGAGCTTTTACATTGCGGCGGGCTTTTAAAGAACAAAGCATGGATTAAACTTCGTTTTTCGGACAGTCAGGATGCCTTTTTTTTTTCCGTCGGAGGGGATAAGTCGAAGAATAGTAATGGGACTGGTAGTGTAGTATTTCAAATAAAATCCTTGAATGGAAAGACGTCTTTAGTAACAACGATCCTCCTCTGCCAACTGGATTCACTTGGATAAATTCGGATGGAAATCTCCTATCTACGTGTTGCAGTCCTGATATATATATACATATATATATATATATATATATATATATATATATATATATATATATATATATATACAGTGGAATCTCGATCGATCGCTTTCGGATCTATCGTTTTTCCGTATGTGTCGTTCATTTCATCCAGTCCCAAGAATCACATTGCTTTATGTTTCCGCATCTATCGTTTTCCCGCATTTATCGTTCATCTCAATCGGTCCCTTGAAAAACGATAGGTCGAGATTCTACTGTATATATATATATATATATATATATATATATATATATATATATATATATATATATATATATAGATTACAAAAGTCAGAAAATAATTCACTGTAAACATATACTAAACAATATCCACCCAATTTGCGAGAACAACATAACCAGGAGATTGCTATAATATTACAAAAGATCAAAATATTTTAATGAAAAAAGAATAGAGAAAAAAAAGAGAAAATGTGGAGCAATATCCAAAAATGGCCAGACAGGGGTTGCGACCTGTCTTACCCCGGTTGAACAAGTTTCAAATGCCAGGTAAACACTATATATATATATATATATATATATATATATATATATATATATATATATATATATATATATATAAATATATATATATATATATATATATATATATATATAAATATATATATATATATATATATATATAAATATATATATATATATATATATATACACACACATATATATATATATTAAGGTTTTTAATTTTTTCCAATGTGGTAGGAAATACACTGAAGTGCCACTGAATTAGGGATACCTACCTAGTAACGAGTTGGGCCTCCTCTGGCCTTAATAACTGCTGCCATACGACGAGGCATAGATTCAACAAATTTGCGGAAACGTTCCACGGGAATGGCTTGCCAAATATTGGCTAAATCTGCCCATAATTCAGTAAGGTTCTTTGGTTCTGTGTGATGGCCTTTCACGCCTTGTTCCAAAACATCCCAAAGGTGCTCAATAGGATTTAAGTCTGGGGTTCTAGGTAGCCAATTCATGACAGAGAAGTCAGAGGAATGCTCATCCAACCAGCCAGTAGCCAACCGGGACTTGTGAGAGGTACAGTTGTCTTGCTGGAAAACTCCATTACCGTGCGGATAACAGAACAGCATAAACGGATGGAGGTGATCACCCAGCAACTCTACGTACCGAATTGCATTGAGGGAGGTTGGTCACGCACCAAAGATCCCAAACTGTGCCACGAAAAAACACCCCAGACCATGATTGAGCCACCATGCCCTTGTACAGTTCCAGCCAGACATGCAGGATCCATGGATTCATGAGCCTGACGCCATATTCTCAGCCTCCCGTCGGCGTTAAGTAGTCGGAATCGAGACTCATCACTCCATGCTACTCGTTTCCAGCCCTCTACACTCCAGTCTCTGTGCTCTCTTGCCCAGGCAAGACGTGCAGCCCGATGGCGAGTATAGAGCAATGGTACTCTCGTAGGTCGACGGCTCCTGAAACCCATACGGTGAAGCGAGCGTTGCACAGTCCGTTTTCTGATTGTACGACTGGCACCGTCATTAAACTGGGTGGTAATTTGAGCTAATGTTTGGCTGTCTGACGATTTCGGAAATTGAATGGCCCATGCGTCGCGCACCTACGATTTGTCCGCGATCGAAGGCGTCTAAATCAGGCAGTTTACCCATACTCGCAATTCCAATAACTAATTCCGAAGAACCACAGTACGCGCTATATATGCAGTTACCACAGCGCCCTCACTTGCGCATACATGATGCGCAGCGCTACACAATTTGCATAGTCTTTGCTATCCCTAATTCAGTGGCACTTCAGTGTATTACTGACAGTATTTCACCCTTATACACCGGAAGACACATGGTTGGCTACCAGTGGATGAACCAGCTTCCCACGCGTGAAAGATAAAACTTTATTTTAAATGTCGCAGCCCTAAATTTGGAACTTATTTCTTGCATCGCGCTTACTTCTTAATATATATATTTCGTGGATCTATTATTCTTGCTTATACATGAATAATTTATTAATATGTATTAATTATTTTATATTGTATACTCTTTCAAATATAAGGATTACAAATATATTAACTGATTTGCAATTTTAATTACATATGTAAATATTCTATTACAAAACGATAAAGTTGGATTATGATAAAATCATAAACTTTCAAATACTTGAAAGACATATTCTGGTTGATTTTATTTTCTATTCTGTTATTTTGAAAAGATGTTAATCCTAGAAAAGCCTGATTAGCATAAATAAGAAGCGGAAAATTGCAACATGTTTACAAAAGCATTCTTTGCAATGTAGGGATACTCGTATACTTTACACTTCAACCGTACTCGTATCGATTTCTGCTTCTTTTTTTTCTGAAATCTGTTATTTCTTAATTTAATATATTCCATTACCTCTATTACACCCACTCTCGATTGACAATTAATGAGCCTTTTTAACAATACATATTTAATGCCATATTGTACAAATTTTCACTATATTTCAATGTATCCGGTAAAAAATTACAGGGTAAATATACCGACCTATGAATGGAAAGAGTTTCGAGGGCGTTAAAAATTAACTGCTAGCAAACTCTTTCATATAGCTTACGGAACTGTATATAAATCGAAACTATTCATACATCTTATTAATAACGGTAGAAATGGTGAAAGAGCACTCGGGATGTTGAAGAAATCATTCTGAATGCTAGAGTAGATAAGTCTTTTGAATTCCATGTTCACGATTTTGAAGATGATCAAAAAATAAATTTATTATTTCTGTACAGAAAATAATACGTCTATCACATCGTTGGCAATGATCAATTTAAATTTTTTTTTCTTCTTTTCATTTTTTTTAGGCGCGGTGGCCCAGTTGTCAAGGGCAGCGGGCCAGTGATCTGAAGGTCTCTGGATCGAT